>BQKN01060337.1:99084-123693 GCA_022839385.1 Asparagus kiusianus
AAGTTAGTGCACACACATTGTATAAATTGTTATCATCAAAACACTATCATGGAGATATGATATTCAACACCACGTATTACATGCGAACGTTGTTATATATCCCTCTTTTGCTAGCTGTCATATGGAGATCAGATTCTTCCTCAAGATAGAAACATGTCTCATATCATTCAACTTCCATACAAACCCATTGAGGTTGATCGACACTACTTCTTTTTCCAATTATATCGCATGCGTGGTCATCATCAAGGTAGACTTTTCCTAGATTTCCTAGAACATAGTTCTCAAATAGATCTCTATTTGAGGTAGCATGAAACGATGCTCCCAAATCAAGCACCCATGGTTTTGTTTTGCTCTCTAACGAGCAAATAAGGGCATCATCTGATTCTCCTAAGGTAACGTTCGCTTCAATCTTGCTCTCCTTGTCTTTCTTGGGTTCCCTACACTGGTTCTCATAGTGCCCATACTTGCTACAGTTCCAGCAATCAATCTCTTTCTTGCTTTTATGATTTTTAGATTTTGACCTATCGTTCCTCGAATTAGGTCTCCCACGGTTATTTCCTCTATTCATGTTTCTGTTTCTGCCTCTACTTTCAACATTCAGTGCCGACCCTAAACTAGAGACTCCTTCCTCTTGCCTTCTAATCTCCTTAGTCATAACCATGTCAACAACCTCTACAAACTTCAGTTTTGATTTTCTGAATGACCTGCTATTCAAAATAACGGTACCCTTCCAACTATCAGGCAACTGACAAAGAATTAAGAGGGCTTGAATTTCATCATCGAATTTAATATTAACGGAGTTTAACTGATCGGTGATCTTATTAAATTCATTCAGGTGATCCTTGAATTTTTGATTCTCAGACATCCTCAAATTAAATAACATCTTTATGAGATGTACCTTATTCACTATAGAGGGTTGTTCATACATGCTAGATAAAGCAGCCATGAGAGACGCCATCGAGTCTTGATTCTTAATATTGAAGGCTACAGATCTGGACAAGGTCAACCTGATTGCTCCAAGGGCCTTTCGATCTAACAACTTCCATTCTACATCCTTTATATCCATCGACTTTTCTCCCAACGACAAATACAAATCCTTCTGATAGAGGTAGTCTTCCATCTGCATCTTCCAGTACCCAAAGTTTGTCCCATCAAACTTCTCGATCTTGGACGTCTCCTTCTCGCATCTCATATCTAACCTCAAATCACCTGTGCTGAACTTGGTCGCTCTGATACCAATTGTTAGGTTTTCTAACCCCTATTGCGATTTGGGAATAGAGACGAGGAAGAGAAAAAAGAACAATCACAGAGAACACAGAGAATTTTACGTGGTTCACTTCTCAACGAGAGAAGCTACGTTCACGGCCTCCGCAAGAAAAAGTTTCACTACTCTCCGGTTAGTTTACAAGCTGCCCTAATCACCCCTTTTATAGTATAGGGTTCTTACAAACAAGAATCTCAAACAGACCAGAAAACGAGCCCATGCCCAAACCCGAGTCGCGGTCGACCGCTAACAATGGCGCGGTCGACCGACCAAAACGTTAAAATCTCAGGAAACTAATTACAGGATCCTCGGTCGTTCGGGCCTAGCCTCGCGCTCGATCGGCAAGAATGTAGAAAACACACCTTGTAGTGTACATGTTTTCTGGTTGAACGGACCAAAATGTTTCTTACTTTGTTTTTCCTGTTCTTGCTTGTTTTTCTCTTCAATGCAGCGAATAGGGCCGAGTTTGATAGTTAGGCTCCACATAGCCTAACAATCAATTGCTGCCACTTCTTCGAGTCATGCTGAAATAATAGCAATTCTTGAAGTCAGTCGAGAATGTATTTGGCTAAGATCAATGATGAACTATATCCGGAAGAATAGTGGATTGTCTCTTGAAAACGAAAATCCTCCGACTACTTTGTTTGTTGACAATTCAACTTGTATAGCTCAATTAAAAGGAGGATAAAGTAAAGGAGATAGAACAAAACACATTTCACTAAAATTCTTCTTTACACATGATTTGCAAAAGAATGATGAAATTGTTGTGCAACAAATTCGATCGAGTAATAATCTAGCAGATTTATTCACCAAGGCATTGCCGACTGCAACTTTTGAGAATTTGGTAAAAAATATTAGAATGCGTCGGTTGAAAGATCTCAAATGATATTTGAATCAGGGGGAGAAACTAATACACAAGAATAGTGTACTCTTTTTCCTTCACTAGATTTTTTCCCACTGGGTTTTTTCCTAGTAAGGTTTTAACGAGACATATTCTTTGTGTAATGTTAGACATCAAGTGTGAGTGTTATGAAACAATTAAATAATGTGGATGCCCATTTAGTTTCCCGAGAAGATTGATACATGTATTACCCCTTGATATTCCCCTAGAACATTAACCTTCTTCCGAGAACAACACAATACATGTTCTAGAATGACTAAGTTCATTAATGAGTAGTTGATATGATTCATGTATCATCATCTTAATTTATATATAAATAGAGGTATTCCTACCTCACTTTATAATAGAAAGATTGATGAAATAAAAATTCTTTCTACTTCTGGTCTACTTTCTCTACTCTATTTTATAGTTTATGATTTACCATATAAACTGTTACACCAAAATACATTAGTTTTATAACACATGACCGATATTAACCCCTTTAATACGTGGATCCAACTAAACGCCCCTTTTGTCCCCTCTCATCTCTATCCTACTTGTTTGCTATGTTTTTCCCGTAGCTTTTTGGCTTTCACTGGACCATGTGGAAGAAGTGACAGACAGCATTCTTTCGACTCACTGCCCCTCCCCTTCTCAGCTCTATATAAATCTTCACACCATTCTCCCTTCCATTACCATATCTCCATATTTTCCTTCTCTCTCTCGTCCTCTAATCTTCTTGTTGTTTGGTATTGCTCTTATATGCAGCTCACACAGTGGCTAGCACTAAGAAATTCCAAATGGTGAGTAGCTTATGGCACTAACCAAGAATCCCTTCTCCATTCCTCTACTTACTCCTCTCTCCTTTATTCCAGCTCTGTATTGCTCATATATACACTCTTTTCTCATGTATTAAGGCTGTCCTAACCAGTAATATTATCTTGTGTCTCTTCCAGTACCTGCTTTTTGTGTCTCTTCTGTTCTTTTCTTTTCAATATGGATGTATTTTTTGTGTCTCTTCTGTTCTGTTCTTTTCGTGCCCCACCCCCAAATGGCTTCATTATGGTTGTATGATATATCTCATCTCATTATAGTCTTATTAATGAGACGGGGTAGATTTTCCCCAGTTTTACTGAAAAATTATTTCCCTAACATTTTTTGAAAGAAGATAATATTGGATTAGTGTTTTTGAGTAAAAATATACTGCAGTAGGTAACACAAAAGTGCGGTGATGTTGCAGGGAAAGGAAGAACAGCGAGAAACAGAAGCAATTGAGATGAAGTTGAGAAGAGCAGGCAGAATGAAACTAGACAGAGACTCATGTTGCGAATGCACTATGGATGGGTCCGTGGATTTCAGGGGGAGGCCTGCAAGCAAAAAGAGGACTGGTGGATGGCTAACTGGGCTTTTGTTGCTTGGTAAATTGTCGTATTAATTTCTCTATTTATTTTACTTAATTTGATATAAAAACTAAAATAGACAGGAAACTTATATTAAGTGCTTAATATCCTTTGATTAGAATGATGATACGCTGAAGAAGATATGAGATTACAAATAATAAAAATCTGATATGCTCACCGTCATTTAATGTCAATAGAGCAGAAATATCTATTTGACTCTTTCTATAAATAGATAGTTTCACTTATTAATGAAAGAACCAAAATAAATACAAGTTTCAAATAAAAAATTGTTTTCTTCATAAATTTAAATCATTTGAGATTATAATTGTATCAAGATTTCAATTAGTGTGCAGAAATTATCATATTTCTAAATGATAGAAATACAAAAACATTCAGTTTCATATATTTACAAAGGCATTGTATTTTCTCAAGATTCTGCAATCAACACAAATAAGGCTGTTCCTAACATCTTTCTGAGATGGTAACTGAGGTCAACGTGGATTGTGGAAAGTTTAAGATCTATATCTTTATATGACCCTTTTAAGTAAAAGATAATAAGGGGGTGTTTGGTTCAATATCTAGAAATTATAGGAAATGTTTTCCACCTAAAATATGATTTCATTGTATTTCTGAAAAAAATTATAGAAAAAGTTTTGAGAAATCAAAAAGTACCAATTTTCTTATTTTTTGTACTTTGCTTGTTTGGTTCAAAACAAGAAAATGACTCATAACTTTATAGAAAATAACAAGATTTGGTAGATTTTTAATTAAATATGGTATGTGTCAGATTTCTGGTGATTTCCTCTCATTTTGAGAGGAAATTGTTTTTTGTAAAATTTATATTTTATAGAAAATATTTCTGTAAATTTTTTGTTGAACCAAACATAATTTACAGAAATATCTGGAAAACTTTTAATTACAAATTTGTCATTGTCAGATATTTTGAGAAAAATTTTCTCAGAAAGTGTGCAACCAAACAGCCCCTAAACCTACTAACATAATTTCTTCTGAATTTTTTAAGGAAATTCTTTGGCAATATTTGGTGACAATTTTATCTTTTAATGACTGATTCTTTCCAATATTGTCCCAATCATCCTCTTTGTCCTTGGGAGACAGAAGAGAAGCAGCGGGGAAAGCAACATGTCCAGAGGTCACTGTATCACTTCCCCCTTCAGGATGTCGACAAGTGATTTGGCTGCCTTGTAAAACTCTAATAAGTGACGCTGGGTTGAGACAAATCCTGGGCCTCTTCTTGACCTCACTTTTACTTGAGGACCTAATAGAAGGTTAAAAAGTTATTCATAGACTAAGAATTTGTCATGTGTGTGCACACGCGCGTACGCGTGTACGTGTAGATTGTGGAGATGGTTTAACCATATTAATTATTCTTAAATATAATTTTCATTCAGAGTGGATAATAATTAATCATGTTCTTTTAATTTCCTTAATCATAAAGTTTTTCTTCCCCCTTTGCTTCCTCAATATTTTCTTCCTAGCAAGTTCATATTCTGCTCCTGAGGCTCGACTCATGAGAAAGGATGAGATGGAACAGTGGAGAATCCTAAGGTCTAGATAAAATAACAGTCTTCTTACATAAATATAGCATATGAATAAAGATAGATATATAAATGAAGGAGGAGAAGGAAAAAAAAAAGTTCTCTGAAAGTTAGTTCGATTCATGTAAATTCTATTCATATGTATGGCGTATGATAAAGAAATAGAAATATATAGCCTCAAAAAGTAAATGGATTGACTTTAACCAAGGGCACAAATTATTTCTCTCAGAACTATTCACTTCTTCATTCGTAAAGAAACGCTGGTATGTATTCGTATACTATGCTAGACATAGTTATATAATCAATTAAGGTTGTCTGTACATATAAGTATACTTCGTTCGCAGGCAAGTATCGTACACAATCATCTATCTATACATATACACTTGAGTATAATACAAATTCCCACATAGTACAATTAATAGAAAGTTACCTATATACCGGCATACATATTATACTAACTTCTTGAGTTTTCTTCCCTACCTAATGTTATGTATGTACTCATGTATGTATTTACATGAATACAGTAAATCAGGGCCTAGCAACGTTAGCGTTTTTTGGAGTCGGCGTGAACCTAGTCCTTTTCCTAACAAGGGTGCTAGAGCAGAACAATGCAGATGCAGCCAATGACGTTAGCAAATGGACAGGCACGGTCTACATCTGCTCCCTCATTGGTGCCTTCCTCAGTGATTCCTACTGGGGGAGATACAAGACATGTGCCATATTCCAAGCTATCTTCGTACTTGTGAGTAGTCATAAAGCACCATATACTTGAATACTATGTGTCTTTTCCTCACCACTATGGATATCCATGTTGAAGAAGAAAAAAATTACAACTATAGTTACAATTATAATTTGTAAAGGTCACTTTCAGTTGCAGTTGCAGTTGTAACCATTTTTTTAATAGATGCGGTTGCATAAAGGATTTGCATCTAGTTTCATTGCAACTCATTTTACAAAAAGCGACTCTTTTGCAACATGCTGCCCAGTTACAAACTAAACAACTGCAATTATCTTTTGCAAATTGCAATTTGTAATTATAGTAGAAATTTTAAGGGAACCATAATCTATTTACAAACCACGGTGGCTGCATTCCATTTTTACCTGAGGATCTTTTTTTTTTTTTTTTGAAAAGAGTTCAGGTAAACCGAAATAGTGATCACCGACATGGCCATGCACACTCATAAACTATGTTCTCTTTAGCTAGTAAGGGCACATATGCCTAGAACTGAGCATAGATTAATTGTTTTGCTACTAGGGTCTATCATTGCTATCCTTGTCATCTTACCGCTTCTTGCTCAAACCTTCTGGATGTGGTGATGCCCACACAGCATGCGGGCCCCATTCGAAAATTGAGATTGGTTTGTTCTACTTCTCAATCTACCTTGTCGCCTTGGGGAATGGAGGATACCAGCCAAACATAGCCACATTTGGTGCTGACCAGTTTGATGAGGAGGACCCGAGGGAAGCTCCCTCCAAGATCTCCTTCTTCAGTTACTTCTATCTAGCCCTCAACTTGGGCTCCCTTTTCTCCAATACCTTCTTGGGCTACTTTGAGAATGAGGGAATGTGGGCCTTGGGCTTCTGCGCCTCCACAGGCTCGGCCTTTCTTGCCCTTCTCTTGTTCTTGGCTGGTACAAACAGATACAGACACTTTCAGCCGGTTGGCAACCCCCTTTCCCGGGTGTGCCAGGTGGTTGTAGCGGCCTCTAGGAAATCGAAGGCAAAGATTCCTCCTGGCGATGCTCAATTTTATGAGGTGGTTGGACTGGAACTTGACTACGGAAGTCGAAAGCTCCTTCACACTAAAGGATTCAAGTAAGTTACAAATAGTCTAGTTCCCTATGTAGCTGACCTAAATCTCTTTGACTATGCTAACCAATGTCCTGCGATCACTTGCAAGGTTCCTGGACCGAGCTGCACTCATCGACTCTAATGATGATGGTTTTTACCTATATGAACAGAAAAATCCCTGGCAGGTCTGCACAGTAACCCAGGTTGAAGAAGTCAAATGTGTGCTTCGGCTCCTCCCAATTTGGCTCTGCACCATTCTCTACTCCGTGGTCTTCACCCAGATGGCCTCCCTTTTCGTCGAGCAGGGCGCAGTGATGAACACATCCGTTGCAGGTTTCCAAATCCCTGCAGCAAGCATGTCAGCCTTCGACATTCTTAGTGTTGCATCCTTCATCTTTTTCTATCGCAACATCCTCCATCCGCTTGTCTGCCGCCTACGAAAGGACTCCAAGGGTCTCACTGAAATCCAGAGAATGGGAATAGGGCTCCTAATTGCTGTGGCAGCTATGATTTCAGCAGGAACAGTTGAAATATATCGGCTAAAACTTGTGTGTAAAGGTTGTGACCGCGATGTTCCTAGCAGTCTAAGCATCTTTTGGCAAATCCCTCAGTATGTACTGATTGGGGCCTCTGAGGTGTTCATGTATGTGGGTCAGCTAGAGTTCTTCAATTCTCAGACACCAGATGGGCTGAAAAGCTTCGGGAGCGCTCTTTGCATGACATCAATCTCTCTAGGGAACTATGTGAGCAGTTTAATCGTGTCGATAGTAATGGATATCACGGCAAAGGGGCACCAGCTTGGATGGATACCGAGAAACCTCAACAAGGGGCATATGGACAGGTTCTACTTCTTGCTTGCAGCACTAACCAGTGTAAACTTCCTGGTGTACTTGGTTTGTGCTAGACAGTACAAGTGCATCAAGTTAGAGGGGAAGTTCAACGAAGAAGAAGATAATGAAGATGAGGAATACAGTGTGTAATAAGGGTGCTCCTATAGAGAAGAAGAGGCCACGTAGTTGAGCCTCTTCCTATTTTGTGTGACCCGCTACTGACCTTGATGCAAAAGGGCGTCATTGATACAGGGGTCATGAAAGGATTGGACTAGGGAAGTGCTTCACATAGTGAATTGAATTGTATGGAAAAGCGCAACCCTTGGTGAATCTTTCTAATTGGAAGTAATGTACAAGCTTTAGCAATTGTCTTTGTACATGGGAAACTTACTTCTCTTAATTTGCATTTTACGTAGAAAATATTTCTGGGTTCTTAAAAGGGTTAATTATAGAAAACCTTCTGAACTTTGGGGTGTTTCACTAAAACGTCCTCAACTTCTTTTATTCCACTAAACCCCCATCAGCTTTAAGAGTCATTGTACATAACCCCACTAAATTCTTTCATCCCACTAAATTTCACATGAAACTTCTCATTTAATCTCCAAATTAGCACCATCGATTCTAACATCTTATGTGGAAAATATATGCCAAGAAAAAGATGAAAACATCCCCTTTGTCCCAAAGAGTTACCTATTTTTCCTTTTTTTAAAAAAAGTATATTTTGGGACTAAGAAGGAATTTTCATCCTGTTATTTTGGCATGTGCTTACCTAATGACACGTTAGAGTTAATGATGCTAATATGAGTATATAAAATGAGAAATTTTCCGGTAAGATTTAAAGGAACAAAAAATACCAATGAGATTATATGCAATAACTCTTAAAGTTCAGAGAGTGTAATGGAATAAAAAAATTTGAGGAGGTTTAGTGCAACTCTCCCAAAGTTTAGAAGGTTCATTGTAATTAACTCTTTTTAATGCTTTCCTTGTTATCCTTATATTTTGGGGGTCCAAATTCAAATCAATTAACTGAAATAAATTTTTTACATTGTTCTTACATTAATTTTTCAATACCTGTTTTGATGACTTATAGTCACTACTATACGGATAAAGCCGAACTAACAACAAATACAATAACTCTAAGTTAAAATAGTCCAAAATCTATACATGAATAACCCTAGATCTAGAGACCAGACTAACTTTAAACAATCTAATTCCGAAACAAACAAAACATAAAATTATTCTTATGTAAATATCAAAATCTAAGCTACATTGCAACATCCACAACATTTTAAGTAGATATGATATTCGTCTTTAGTAGACTCAATCAAGAGTATAATTGACAAGATGATAATCTATTATGAATATTTGGTGTGGCGTATTTTTATTTGAACCCTTTAGATAATCTTATATTCAAAGTTCCAAACTACAAGGTTGCTATTTTGATGCAGGATGATCGTGGACCATCGATTTGATGTGATCAGGAGTTGATAGGATCTTAGCTTTTCTAGTAGGATTTTATCTTATTTTATGTAATTTTATTTTTTTAGTTAGAATTTCTTTAAAATCTTATTTTGAGATATCTTTTAAGTTTAGTTAGGATTTTATTTGATTTCATCTTTTACTTTTTGTTAGGTTTCTATTTGATTATCTTTTTATTAGCTATCTTAAGTGTTTAGATATTTTCTTTTTCTAAAAATAAGATGGGTAGTACTCCACTAGGAATAAACTGTCACGCTCTGCTTCCCAAAATACTGGGGAATCGGAACGTGAACAAGCACGCGACGTATTAGACTGAGGAGAAATAGATACCAGACCATTTCTACTCAATTTAATATGCTAAGCGTCAAGCAATATAAAATACAAAGTCACAGGTCCCCGATCACACATAGCAAGAATATAATGAACAACTCAGAATGGAAAAGAGACGTATCACAAATAGAATATCATCCGAGACATAGAGTTTGGGTCAAACATGTCCTTATTACAAAACAGTCCAAATAAGTACTAAAGAAATATGAAAATACATCGTTCAACAGGAATAGAAAGGAAGTACTACAAAAATAAACTAAGGACCATCAAATAACTAAGGAAATAGCTAAGGTTCAACTTGTTCTTCTGCTCCGTCTGTAAGGCACTCCTGCTGAGAATCCTCTGGCTCCTGTATGATTCCTAACTGAGGCTGTCCGTCTCCTAAATCTGACGTACACCAAAGAAAATAAGTGTATGTCAGCGTGCATGGCACACGGCTAGATCCCACAGAGAGAAATATAAATGGTCGAACGACCAATGCAAAAACAACAACAATAATAATAATAATGGAAGCATGCTACTAGAATACTAATAATTTAAATGCAATCTATCACTAGAATATAATAATTAGAAGAATCCAAGAAAATCAACCAAGTAACAAGTCGATCATGCAGCTAGCGTTTAGAATAATCATCCAAGTAACAAGGTCATACAACTAGATGGAATTAATACTTAAACAAGAGACGTACTACGTCGAGCGAAATAATCTAAACAAGGAAACTCTCATGTGATACCGATCCACTGGTACGAGCCTGGAAGATATATCAACAGGCTTATCTGATTACATGAACAGAGACTTCTTCACCCCAACATTCTCTTGTATTTCTAAGTCAACAATACACAAGCCTCTAGGTCTTATTCATGTCACACAGGTCACTATAGTCATAACTCCTAACGATTCTCAATCACAACAAGGAGCAATCAATGCAACTAATCATGTGCAATAATATCATGGCATATCAGATAATCATAATTATAAATCATAAACAATATCTACATAATTCAGAAAATAATCTTTTCTAAATTAATTCATTTCAAATTATTTCTATTAACAATTAATCTAAAATAATACATTTTCCAAAAATAAATTCCTTTAAATTATTATAATTATCTAAAAATGATTCTTTTGCCAAACTAAATTCTTTTAATTCATTATAATTATTCTGAAAATGCTATTTATCATATTACTATGATATATTTAATATTCTTCATCAAACAATCCCACACAGATAATTATATCACAAACTAATCTATGTAATCAATAATAACTGATATAAATATTAAAATGACAAGTCAATGAGCAAAAGGGATCTTGCCTTGGGGATGTTGAAGATGTCGTAGAGGGGTAGCGAGGATCGTCAGGAGTCTCGGTGGGCTCCTTCGGGGGCTCGCCGGCAGCTAGAAGGTGGCAACGTCGCTGCTGGTCGTGCGGGGGTGAGCTCGGGAGCTCGGCTTGGTGGCGATGGTGGTTGGCTGGACAGCAAGCGGGGAGTTTGCGTGGTCGCGATGGAGATGGTGGCTGCAGAGAGGAGGCAGAGCTCGGGGTGAAGGAGAGACGGTCGTTGACGGACAAATAGGGAGATGGAGAGGGGCAGGGAGGTCGTGGACGGTGGCGGGAGGAGCAAAATGGCGAGAGAGGGTGTTTGGTGACGATTGTTGGGGTGGATGGGGAGGCGGTGAGGCGATCGAGGTGGGTCGTGGGTTGGCGCGGGGCTTGAGGCGTCGGGAAGGCTGACACGGGGTGGATGGAGAGGGTTAGTTAGGGATGGGTTTGAGGCGGAGCTGTGAGGGGACTAGTGGCGGCAGGTGCTCAGATCTGAACGGGGCTGTGACTGGAGGGGGTGTGGGGCTCGAGTTTGTTGAGGGGCGGTGGCCGGAGGTGAGGACGGAGAGGAGGGGTGATAGCGGGCTGAGGAATAGCGGGCGGAGGAAGAGGAGGTGGATCCGGTGGAGGGAGAGGCGGAGGGGAGCAGCGGGTCGAGGACAGTGGGAGGGAGGCTCGCTGGAGGAGGGCTGAACGGCGAGCGGGAGAGGGGGTCATGAGAGGGGATGGAGAAGGAGATCGAGGCAGTGGATCTCAGGGGTGAGGAGAGAGGGTGGTTGGCAGTGAAGAAGAGAGAGAGAGAGTGAGAGAGAGTGAGAGAGAGAGAGAAGAAGAAGAAGAAGAGAGGTTATATATATATACTTAGGGTTAGGGTTAAAATAATTAATAAAAAATATAATTAATTACGTATAAAATTAAATAAATATGGAAAAATATCTACAAAATAATACGTACTAGTTATACTAATACAACAGACTACACATAATAGTAGTAATAACACGGTTTATACAAAATGATACGTAATAGTAATAATAATACAACATATTATACAAAATAATACGTAATAGTAACGATGACACAATTGATTAATTCAAAAGTTTTTACTACACTAAGTTAATTTATCAAAATCATTTAAATAAATATAAAATTTGGACTTTTAAATCGTAGAAAATTCTAGAAAATCGAAAAAATAGAAATACACTATTAAAAAAATAATTAAATATTTAAAATACAGAAAAATTTATTTTAGCTAGTATCGAAAGTTCATGGTCATTACATAAACCTTGATTAATAATGTTGTGAGTTTTGAAATTCTTTCTAACACGTGAAGTGTCATGGGGGTGAAGCTCAAGCCTACTCTTGGGGTTTGAAGTCAATTATACTTATCCCTAACTTTAAATATTATCCCATTGACCAAATTCAACTTTAAATCTCAACCCTCAAGTCTAAATCTCCTCTCAAAACCCAAGTCCTAAAAAACTTGTACAATAAATCACCATGAAAACCTTAGTGTCACTCCTCCTTAGATGATAACAGTGTCGTGCTCCTCCTTTGACTCTAATTAGTATCTCCGACAACAACCTCTAATGGGTTCTCGTGATTCCATCGAGTATTTGTCTTGCCAAATCTCCTATGATTGACGTCCAATGAGTTTATGACATCACCCTACATAATGTTTTAAAAAGCCCCTGCTTAGTCCACTTAGGTGTACGCCTACTCCTAGGTGTGCCCAATATGCTAACCTAGGGCCTAGTGCCTAGGTTGTTTCTAAGCTGCCCAAGTAGGTTATGAAAGTGAGTAAAGGAATGTGGTCTATTGTATCGTCCCGCCCCGAAATCCCGGAGTCGATACGCTATTAGATCTGATGGACTGGCCTCACAAACCATCACATGTCTTTTCAGCACGTTTTGTCCTCACTCACGTGCTCCCTGGAAAACTTTCCAAGGGGTCACCCATCCTAGAATTTCTCCACGTCAAGCACGCTTAACTTTGGAGTTTCTAAGAGTTGAGTTCCCAAAAAGTAGATGCACCTTGGTAGTATGAGTATTCCAATCAAATCTATCAATACTAATCACATCACCCTCTCAAGGGTTGGGGTATTACAAACTTCCCCACTTAAACTCGCAATGTCCTCGTTGTGTCGGTACGCTATTAGATCTGATGGACTGGCCTCACAAACCACTACTGTTTTTTCAGCACGTTTTGTCCTCACTCACGCGCTCCCTGGAAAACTTCCCAGGGGGTCACCCATCCTAGAATTTCTCCAGGTCAAGCACGCTTAACTTTGGAGTTTCTAAGAGTTGAGTTCCCGAAAAGAAGATGTATCTTGGTGGTATGAGTATTCCAATCAAATCTATCAATACTAATCACATCACCCTCTCAAGGGTTGGGGTATTACATCTATGTACATGGATTGTACCCTTCAAGCCTTGATCGTGATTTCCTCCATTGTAGCCTCCACATTCTCCAACCTCTTCCAAACTCCTCCAGCCTCCAGCTATGATCACCTTCTATACCTCCTTGACCTTCAACAAGACATTTTCTACCACCGCAAAAATAAAGTAAGAAATCCGCCTAGATACTAGCCCAATGCCTATAACATTTACATATACCATAAATTATTGTAATTAAATAAATAAAAAGTAAGATAACCACCTAGGTCTTGCCTAGGCGCTTAGGCTATAGGCATCTAGTCCAACGCCTAGGCCACCTAGTCCTTGATGATTCATCTCCTCTTATGAAGCTCTGTCAAGGCCTTACAATGCCTTTTGAGGTTCAATTACCTTCTCACCATATCCTAACACGACTCTAAAAAGTTATTAAAGACATAAAAATCTACCTACTGTTCATTTCATATCACAATTAGATTCAGGTACATGCCTGTGACGCCCCTATTTTCACACATGGCTGTAGTCCAAGGTGAACCCAGAGATGTCAAACCTATCATGCATCCATACTGTACAACAACATGTTTCACCATCACATTAATATCTCTCTAGTAGAATCAAATACAAGTGCAGGTACAAAACAGGAAAAATAAGGGAAATAAATGCAATAGACATGATATAGAAGGAGATATCTAATATATATAATTATGTCTCAACTGAATAAACTGAATATAACTAAAGTCTAAAATAAATGTGAATTATCTCAATATGAGTTAACTAAAAATAAACTAAGGCACACAGCCTTCACAAGATGAAATACAAAACTCTAAATATCTAGAGATAAATATCAATTACGGTGGAGTCTCATCTACTAAAAATATATGATGGAGACTATGCTGGAAGTCCGTCATCCTGTGTCTCTAAAGAACTTTGAGCTCCTGCCTGAAAGGAATTGAAAAATAAAAAGAGAAACAACAAGAACATTAGAGTGCTACAGAAAGATCATCTCCATCCGCCCCCAGGGGAAGGGCTGCTAGATATGATAGAGACTCTATCTATTAAGCATAGTCTACCTAGATCATTTACTCTATAGTTAAATAGAATTAATATTTAGAGACCTACAACAGGAGACGTAGTACGTCGAGCAACATAATCTAAACAATGAAACCCTCATGTATATACCATATGTCTCAAATTATAGATAACTAAATATCAATAACGGACTAAGAATAAACAATCTAAATGGAATCAATAATTAGAAACTTATAGCACGAGACTGGTACGTCGAGCGAAATAATGTAAACAAGAAAACCCTCATATATATACCATATGTCTCAAATTGTGAATCGCTAATCATCAATCCCAACTAAGAATAAAGGATAGCAATACAAGAAAATAAAATCATCACAATATCGGACCAAAAATATCTTCTACTATCCTCTAGAAGATAATGTAAACAACTGCATATAATCCCGCGTACTTACAAGAGTAAAGTACCTGAGTCATATATAACTCAGTGATGAGTCATGTTCATAAATGGCGTCCACTAAGACTCAGGCTATCAGATAATTATCACAATATAAATCCTTGCAAAGTTTATAATTCATCGTACTATCATGCGGGACGGACTACTAAATCAGCATCCTAAAAGTGTACATGGCTCATTAGTCTCATCGCATCAACGTACGGGACGAACTACCAAATCAAGCATCCTAGGTATACGGCTCACAAGCCTCATTGCATCTATGTGAGAGACGGACTACTAGATCAAGCATCCTAAAACCCGACTTAATAGCCTGTACTAATGATATACTGACACACTATTGTAAGTTGTACTGAGCGGTGCTTATCAACGATATCCATACAAATATATAATATTTAAATAATCATATCTCCCATGTAATCGAAACAATAACTATATTAATCCTCTTCGGGATACCCATGTGTATACTATGACACTATACGTGTATACTCATGATTGTATGTGTATCATCGTGCGTCTCAAACCCCGCATTCAAAAACAAAAGGCGTAAAAAACAACACTTCAAACAAAAGAGAACACAGGTTGGTCGACCCCCCAGGGCGTCGGTCGACCGAACACAAATGTGCACAAAGTGCACTCACAGGATCTCACCGGTCGACCGGCTAGCCTTGGTCAGTCGACCAGCCAGAGAAGATCTTCACAGATCAGGTTTTGACGTTTGTATTTTTATAACTTTATTCAAAAACTTAATTTTATTAACATGAGACATATAACAAGATTTAAACTTTCATATTTGCTTAACAAGAATTACTCAACATGATTTAAACTCTTGAATTAATCTAGTTAGGGTTTAGCATATCAATTAACCAAAATTTCTTAAATAAAACATAAATTATCAGCATGATTAACTAAACATGATTGGAACTAATCATTGAACAGACATAAAATAATTTAAACATGTTCACATCACTTAGGTATCACAAATCTAGGGTTTATATAACTTAAATTAACAAGAAAACTCAATTAATTGTTAAACTAGGGTTTAAACATGATTTAAGCATGATTAATAAATTAAAATAGAAAAAGGAAACCCTAATGATCATGATCATCAACTAATATAAACAGCAACTAAATCTACAGATTTTCACATTGGTTTAAAGATTAACATCATAACTAAGATTTAAAAACATCAGGTTAAGCGGATTTATCAATTAAACATCTTAAATCATGAATTAACTATTGGTAAAGGTTTGGAGAAAGATGATATTGCCTCAAACATCGTGTTGAACTCCTAAACAAGTGCGTGCAAGATCCCTCTTCACAAAAGTCGCAAAATCCTACCTTCCTCTCGAGAAATGCCTTAAGAACACCCCCAAATCTCACAAATTATGATTAGGGTTTGCGAGAGAGGAAGAGGGGCTGCTAGGGTTTGGAATACTAATAAAAAGATGTATTTTTTGTATGTAAACATGTATATATATAACTGCAAACCCGGATCAAAACAGCCCAAACCCGAAACAGGAAACCCAATCAGACTAGGAAAATAGTCTTCGGTATTTTGGCTATAACATTCACGTCTGACCTCAAAATGAGGTAATGTAAGATGATTTGGAAATATATTGAATATACCTATAACTTTTGTCTTTTGAATTTTTCCTGATTCGAACTGTATCGGTGTGTAATGCAGATATACTCTTAACTGGTCCTTTTTCTAGATTTCTTCTTTGTGCATGTTTAACCTTTTATACTCTTAATTGATTTCAAATCAATTGTTAGTTTAATCATTCATCCATAAATGATATTCATCATAATTAGAGCTCATTTATCAATATAATTCACACTATTTTTCAAAATTCTTGGGGTTTTACACTGCCAAAGTTCACAATATCGAGAACCATGTACTTTTTGATTAGATCCGGATTAGCAACAAAGGCATCACATTCTAGAGGCTTTTACTTTCGGATCAAAGTTCTCACCCCAATCTACATCAACTGGTAATTTGATGAAAGTCAGTCATGGAGCATTGATCTGATGCGATTAGGATTTGTTAGGATCTTAGGTTTTTTTGGTAAAATTTTATTTTATCTAAGTAATCTTCTTTTTAGTTAGAATATTTTTAGTGTTTGGTTTTGATATCTCTTTGTAGTTTAATTATGATTTTTAGATAATGTCTTTTAGCGTTTTTAGGTTTTGATTTGATTAAAATTTTTATTTACTTCCTTAAGCGTTTAGATGGTTTCTTGTTTGACAAATTAGAAGCGTAATTCTCCATGAGGAATAGTCCTTGATTGACAAAATTATGGGTTTTGAAATTCTCTCTAAGCAGTGAATTCTTTGGATTTGGCATGTGAAGTGCTATGGGTGTGAAGCACATGTGTGAAGCCTATTGTTTCGGTGTGAAATCCTTTCTCTCACCTCTTCTTTTATCCTAGCCTCGAATTGTTATACCCTTCAATCAAAACCATGTTAGCTATTTATCCCTCCCCTCAAAAGATCTCCCCTATTCAAAACTAAAAAAGAAAAAAACAACCAAAACCAGAATAACTCCAATCCTTAACCGCTCATTCTCTGAAATGTAATTGTACTGTTCAATCGTGAACACTAATGCTCCGTGATATGTAATCAAACCTATTACTATTTGGCCTTACTTATTTACTATTCACAACCTTTCTCCACCTTATTCATTGCTGTTCGAGATCCGTTAGTTATCTTCCACTACCGATCAAGTACATTTTAGCAAAAGTTCCCATATCAGAACCAACAGTAAGCCCAGAATCTTGTCTATATTGAAGCCCTCAATCAGCTCCCCATCTGCATTTTAGTTGCATAATATTTAATGTGATAAAACATGGACAATGGTACTTCAATCGTGGACATGGGTACACACACTGTATCACATTGTCAAACGATATCTAAAACAACACATACAAGTATGAAACACGAGGCCATCATTTTTTTAAAACACATCAAGCTATCAGGCTTCGAGAAGTTTCAACCAATTGCCTTTGTTGATCACATGAAATATGGGAATGGTATGCTCATCTTTAAAGGAGTGGCTCCGTTGGGTACCCTTCTGGTGCTCTTTTTTTCTGTTTGTTGGGTTTTTTAACCTCAATAGCAATTGTCTCATTAGCTTTTGACCAAGATGATCGACCTTGCTTGTTCTAGTATCCTCTTTGATTTGAGTGGGGATTAAACTTGTTGAAGTGTTAGGTAGATTTCTTAGCAATTTCCACCTACATCATGAGATCCTTCCATGAGCATCGCCTTAACAGAGCACATGAGATCCTCTTTTGATATTACAAGCTTAAATTATGAAACCGTTCAATGTAATCCCTAACTTAGGTGTCACCTCTTTGCTTCTTATAGACGAGCTTAATCATGGTCACACTGGACAAGTCAGCCTAGGACTTGATTGATCTTTTGGCCACGTTTTACAACCAATCAAAGACTACTCCCTTAAGAATGCTAATGAAGAGTCTCACCTTGATAGTATCATTTTCTACTACATTGCCCGTTTATTGATAGAAGTATTAGATGTGTTAGTTTGAATAACCATTATCATCAAGTGCGTGCAACATTGGCGACTTGAACTTTTTTGACTAGGGAATGGAAACCCACTCAATAAGGGTAAGGTCATGTGCTTCCAACCTTGTTCCGCTCTGTTCTCTTTGTGTGAGGTTGAGCTGGTTCTGGAGATCTCCAAGGACCTTTTCCTTATGGCTCTCCTTTGGTGGAATTGTGTTCTCAGACTCTAAGTAAGCAGAGAGAATATTATAATCATTCGACATCTCTTTCTAGAAAATGTTAGTAGGCCATTTCCCCTTTGAATTATCTCTGAGAGATTGAGAGACACATAGCAACTATTGCAACATGCCTTCAAGTCACTTGAAGTGCTTGTCAGTTACTTTCTTTTGAGCTTCCATTTGACGAATAAGATCATCATGGATATTTCTGTCTGTCATATCTACTACCTAGCTCCGCTTTTGACTTAAGCTAGGAGTTACATTTAACACTATGGCAGAGTTTGCATCACTAATAATAGGTGGGTCTATTCGTGGGGGCACCCATTGTGCATGAGTTTTCAGGAGAGAATAATCAAAGGGGATTGTTGCCCCTTGCCTGGACTTGGTGTGATGATAAACACCATCAGCCTCTAGGTGTATGCTTCCAATGCTAGGAGAATAACTTGGGTCGGAAGGAATATGTGCATCTTTTGTGTCAAATTTGTTGGTTATAGTAACCATGTTGATTGTGAGATCTTGGATGTTGGCTTTCCTCGTTTGGGAAAATTGTCACCTCTTATTCATGGCCTCTGAAGGCCTAGGAACCAGGCTAAGATGACTAAACACCTATTCCTTTATAGGGGAAAAGTTGCTCTGGCAATTTGTTTAAACTGCTGTGAGGAAATCCCTTAGGGTTGAACAATGTTGACAATGGTTCACCCTCTTCAGAGAAAGAAATAAATCAGTGCAAGTTTCAAGTTGGGTATGGCAGTCACTCTTCTCAAGGGTGACTTCACATGCTCTGATTTCGGCAAGTGAACATCGCCTATGATGATGTTGTTTTGACCCTCATCTAGTGCGGCCAGTTGAATCCTTATCATAAGCTGGAGCTTGTGATTTAAATGAAGAATCACCATGGGTGATATTTTTTCTTGTGGGATTTTGGAAGGAGGGTAACCCCCATTCTCCTCTCATGTTAGGCAAGCGTAGTGAGCATCACGAGATCCTTTAAAGCGAACCCTTAGAGAAGTTTGTGAATTAAAGTCCAAAATTAAAAGACATATAAATATCTTGACCTTCGTTCAGAACAAGGGTTGCTATTTTTTCGGTCTAGATGAAGTCATCTAGCTTCAAGTGAAGCCAAGGCTATTGGTAGCGAAGGTGACCTTCTTGTGGGTGAGGGTCACATCTGACCCTGTCTTCACATCGCAACAAATCTTGCAGTAGCTCCTAGTAAGGGCTGTGGATGATTTATCAGAGGAAATGAATTCCTTAAACTACAACTAGTCAAATTCAATGACCAAAGATTCAACAAAAGACCTTACGTCCTTTGTGTCGGATTGCAACGTGATCTTCTCTTCAGATGAGAAAGTAGTCCCCAGTAGAGTCACTATCCTTTTTTGGATCTTTGAATTATAATTAACATAGGCTACAAATTCAGAGAATTATGAGGAAATAAGAAATAATTTAGAGGCTAGGTTCCCTATGTGCTGATGGAGCATCGATCTTGTACTCTTGATGCTCTAAACTATAAATGAATAGTCTTCTTTCTAATTTTGTGAAGATCACCAAAGTTAAGCCAAGCTTGATTTATCTCTGGATGAGAATATGTTGATATCAACCAATGCAAGATATAAGATGTGAGATGTGTAACGCCCCTCAAGGAGGTACATAAAAATTTAGGCATGACCTATTTGTAATAAGAATGCTCGACCTGCTAAATCTTTATGCACATCACAATATAGATATACTGAAGGGCAAAAAATAAGACAGTGGAGATGTATATGCAATACCTAGGATCACGAGGTTGACAACAGAGTCCATAGAATACCAAAATAGAAGAACACTAAAGGGAACTACAAAATATTACAATAATAGCAGCGGCTACAACATTAGTACATGTTTTATAAGTCAAAAATACTACAAAAGTGAACATAAATTAACTCCTACTAAGAGTTTCCTCCGGAGCTAATCTTCAACTTCAGGGTCTGCAATCCCCTTATCCTTGCTAGTAGTATGACCTGCGAGTGGATTTAGAAACAATAGGAGTGAGCATAAGACCCAATAGGTAACCATAAAAATCTTGGGTACAACATAAGGGAACGAATGAAAATTATAGACATAGATATCAAACTTGAACAAAGGGATCTCAACATCAAGTTGCTATTCTTATATCGTAATCATTGACCGAAATGAAATAACATGTAAAGATGAATAATCAAGGTCTAATATTCAGGATTCCGAACTCCCCAATCATGTGATAATCAATAAACCATGCATGCCTTTATACACCCACCGGTGAGCGTCCTCACACAGGGCATTGTCCCTGTAGGCATTAAAAATGCCAAAATTCGAAAGGTGAAAAGAAGGATCAGGGAAACAAACCCCCTTTTCAATCAGAAACGAGGTTCGTTGTTTAGAAAAGATCAACCTCGAGAACGAGAGTCGCCATGCAACGGAACTCAACATTGAAAGATAAAGTTCATTATTGAATGAAACAGATCTACGAGACTCGGAGCTCGTCATTGGATACGAGGTTCGAGGTTCGCTAGTGGATATGGAATTCGGAGATCGTCATTGGATACGAGGTTCGAGGTTCACTAGTGGATACATGGTTCAAAGCTCGTCGTTGGACACGAGTTGAACTCTAGCTGTCAAAGATGAAGCTCGCCATTGGATACGAGGTTCGAAGCTCGTCATTAGATATGAGGTTCGGAGTTCATCATTGGAGGTGAAGTTCGTTAATAAAACCAAAGCTTGTCATTGGATTTAAAGCTCGTCAGTGAAGACAAAGCTCACGAGGTTCGCCACGCAGCAAGGTTCGACATCAAAGACATGGTTCGCCACACAATGAGGCTCGACATCAAGGACGAGGTTAGCCAACGCAGTGAAGTTCGTTACCCGCATTAAATCAGTCTGTAACGGTCATGTAGACCTAGTCAGCCACGTGGACTAAATTCAAGGAGTTAGTTACGCCACGACTTCACAATTTCAGTGCATTAGTTACGCCCATGACTCCACTATTGTAGCATGTCGGTTACGTGCTCAAAAACCTATAAATAGCCATCGATGGCTACAGAAAGAGGGGATTTGGATTTTAATTGGAGATTTTCAAGCTTGGACTTAGAGAAGCATCAGAGATCAAAGTTTCTGCACGTTGATCCGGAGTATGAACCTCGATTCCAGCCGATTAACAAAGGTCAGAAGCTCTTGCAATCTTGATCTGATCGTCAACGGGAAGCAAGCTCGACTCAAGCATCGGGGGAAGCATCCTTTCGCCACCTAGAACGTACCTTAAACAAAAGAGAAGCTAAATTAATCTTCTCTTCCTCTGTAATCGAGAGAGTGTGTGAGTGATTATAAGGGTTTCATACCAAGTAATCGAACCTATTTGTTAAAAGAAGAATATCAATCCCAACATCAATTTTTCGACCCTACAGATGATGGCGACCACAGTGGGAGCATCTATTCTCTCCGACGAGATGGTGGTGGCGCAATCAGACAAGATTACAGTGGGAACGAACGTTGAAACTCTGGTCATCGAATTTGACCAGTCCAAATACGAGGAGTACCTCTCCTCTGGTAAGTCTTGTCCCACGAAGGCACGAAAGTGTCGTCGAGTCTCGTATGAGACTTCAGCCCAAGTGGCTTCTGATGATTCAAATCGAGTTAGTCTCGAGGAAAAGTCCAAGCTCCTCAAAGAGGAGGCTCCAGAAACTAGCCGTCTGGCTAAGAAATAGGTTGCTAAACAACCTAGCCGAACTTCGGCTTCTACCAGCCAAATTATGGCTTTGGATGACGAACCTTGTTCAATTCTGACTGAAGCAAAGGTTTCCGTTATTCCATTGTCGAGACGTGCTCCACAACGTTGGCGTTAGAACCAAGCTCGTCGCAGGGCTCGAGCTTTGGTCTCGCTAGACGGTTTTCACTATCGACCGACGGTTAATAAACCTAAGGTCAACACTTTTGACGAGGGTCAGGTGAATGAGGAACTTCCGAATGATGGATCTCATCCTCGTACCTTAATAAACTCAGAACACGAACCTTATCCTCAAAAAGAGGTTCAACAAAATTAACAAGCGGTTCATACCGAGGTTCATCAAGAAAACGAACCTCAAGTTAGGAACCGACTTAGAAGATGAACTCACCAAACTCGTCCTATCAACGAACCTCGTCATGCAAATGATAGAGTTTGTCAACTTACCCAAGATCGTCAACCTCTATATTTAGAGGGTCTCGCTCGGGTAAAGCCATGACGACAGAATTGACCGGGAGTTGTCCAGCTGGCGACCTTCGAGATTATCTCACGCACAAACGTAGCATGAGTCAGATGCAATCACATTGCTGCTGTGAGAAGCTCATATCTGCGGTGCTTTCCTAATGTCCATGTGGCGAGTCGACGCATAAATATTCAGTCTTCGAACGATTGACTGAATTGCCAATGGTCTCATCATCAAGAAGAAGATACTTTCGTCCAAAGAAACAAGCGCCCAAGAATCGCCACATTAGAGTGACGATCAACATGGCCAGCAAGGGTAGAAGCAAAATCTCAGCTGATGATTCTGAGTCTTCTGATTTTGAAAGATCTCCCGGATTACGAGAGGCACTTATTGAAAGCCAGGGCATTTACCAACATACTCTTTCTCGTGCTGGGGTAATGATCCCATTAGACTACCGCAAACTAGCGGGCTTATCCTGTGGTGTCGGTGAAGAACCTAAAAATTCAGTCATTGCTACTTCTCAGTCCTCCAATACCGACCAAAGTGAGCAAGCAAGTGCTCACATGACAGGAAAAGAGGAAGAACTCTCGTGGTAGCTGGACGAGCAACAATCAACCATCCTGAAGTAGCAGGAGTCCATCAGACGCCTAGAAGCAATGGTGGAGAGACTCTATTGGGAGAAAGAAAAGAAGAAGAAGAAGACTCATTCCTAAGCCTCAGGATCTAGGCGTAGAAGACCTACACCTGTTGATGAAGATCGCTATGATGAAGACGATGAAGAAAGGGTTGTGAAGATTCATTCTGAATCATCCAAAGCTGAATCTAATCCTCGTACGAAAGAACGAGATCAGAAATGGGAGGATTTCCAGAAGCAGCTTGACGCACTGAAGCTTTAAAGAAATTTTAAAGAGTTAGGGGTGTCAAGACCCTATCCAAGTGAATGGTATGCGATCCCCGTATCCTCCGAAATTCAAACCACTAAACTTGGTACAATTTGATGGCAAAGGTTCTCCTACCCAACACATTTATTATTTCCATGCACAGACTGGTCATATAGTGGGTAATGACCCTATTATGACTCGACTTTTTATTAGTACTCTGAAGGGGGTGGCTTTTGAATGGTTTCGCAGACTCGAACCAGGGTCAATCCAGAGTTAGAGAGATTTAGAGAGGCTTTTCTTGGCCCGATTCTTCGACGATGACACTGAAGTGTCTATGGCTACATTATTGTCTGAGAAATAGAAGAAAACGGAGTCGGTCAGTGACTTCGTCAAGAGATTCAGATATTGATTGTTGCATTCACGCGATCAAGTTTCTGAAGCTACTCTCGTGGAAATGTGCCGTAATAATCTTTCCATCAATATCTTATCCAAGATGGGCGCTGTTGAAGCCCGTCCATGGAAGGATTTGGTTTGGAAAGGAGAGCAGGTGGAAAACATGCTCAAAAGAATAAATGCTGAAGAGCCTCAAGAATCCTAGCCTAAAAAAGGAGGTGGTGAAGGCAATTATAGTTCTCAGAAATAGTCAAAAGGGAAAGACACCTTAGCTGTTGAGATAGCCCCATCCCCGAAGTCTTCTACCAAGCAAAAGGGAAATACATCTGACAATCGTTTTTAGAAGAAATACGATTTCAAAGATGAGCATGTGATTTCTATTCTTACATCTTTGATCAAGATGAATAAGATCAAGCTTCCAGAGGTAAAACGGAACGCAGAAGTATCAAGGACTGATGATCCTAACTTTTGCATGTACCACAGGATGGTGCATCATCCAACTAAAACTTGTTACATCCTGAAAGACAAGATTCAAGCTTTATTAGACGCAGGTATGATGACCCTTTAAGCTGAGCAAAAGAAGGTGTGTACGAATATGGTTTCACTTTAATTTGGGGATTTCGTCAAAGTACAAATACAAGATGGCGTGCAACTAATTCCTCAAGC
>BQKN01060337.1:123703-134519 GCA_022839385.1 Asparagus kiusianus
AGAATCGAACTCTGGTGTCTTCTTCTGCGGAGAAAGACTAAACCGGCAGCGCGTGTTAGGCGCAGACTTATCCCTGCTTAGGATTTGGGATAAACTTCCTAGAATGAATCCGAAACTGATAAACTTTTGGAAAAGATTGGTGTGGGAAAGGAAGAATTATATATTCTATTCCCAATTTGAAAAGGAGACTCGAGGTGGGATCTCCACCCCCAGAATCCGGCAAGGTGAAACTAAGAGTGGGATCTCCACTCCGAGAATCAAAAAGAATCGGATAACCCTAACTGTCGGAAGGTTTGATTACCGAACTAAAGATGAATTTCTCGTTTATCGAGAATGAATTGTGATTTTGGTCCTAACTGTATGAAGGTTTGACCAAACTGGAGCTTGAGATGACCCTAACTGTAGGAAGGTTTGATCACTCGATTTGAAAGCGGACCTCTCGTTCATTGGAGGAATCGAGAGGGGATTTTGGTTGTGGTCCTAACTGTAGGAAGGTTTGACCAAGTGGGGGGTTTAAAACGATCCTAACTGTAAGAAGGTTTGATCGCTTGGTTTGAAAGTGGACCTCTCATTCATTGGAGGAATCGAGAGGGGATTTTGGTTTTGGTCCTAACTGTAGGAAGGTTTGACCAAGTAAAAAGTGAGAGTGAGAGTACAAATCACAGTAGGAGTGTTGACATGTACAAATCACTCGGAAGGAATTCCTGATGTTAAGTTATAAGGACTTAACACGAAGGGGTTTGACAATTCGTCAATTATATTCAGACTCTAACAAATGAAAGTGTTGAGTGCACGAACATAGCAGAAGTTTGAAAAAATTTTGGTAAATTAGGAGTTTAGTGTTTATCACTTTATTCATCATGACCGGGTTATCCCTAAGAATATTACATTTAACATTCTTCCAGGAACTTCCCGTTACCTGAATTATCCACCCCCAGCTTTCTTTGCAAAACTGGGTGTATCATTGTGTCAGCTGCATGATCGGGTTATCCTTAAGAATACCCCGCATGGTACTCTCCAGGAACTTCCCGTGGAAATAGTTTAGACTCATATACCTATTGGAGTATCAGGGAGTAGTTTAATCTCTTATACCGGTCGGAGGATTGAGAAGCAGTTTATACTCGTATACTCTTCGGAGTGTAGGAAGCAGTTTATACTCTTATACCGGTCGGAGTTTTGCCGTTTTCAACTGGCTTACTCTAGCATTATGACACCGGCTTCAACCAAGGTCTGGATGCTATTCTTGAGTGTAAAGCACGCCTTGGTTGGGTGAAGGATCCTCCTGTGGTATGCGCAGTACTTCAGATCCGCAATATCGTCACCTTCCTCCTGATTCGTGATCGGTGGGAGCTTGATCTTGTTATTGTCAAGGAGAGATTTGAAGATGGCTGGGACATCTTCGTCCTTGAAGGAATACTCTTTTTGAGGCCTCTGATCCGAAGTCTTTTGCTGCCTCCGGGACTGCTGTTGCGATGTTTGATTAGCATCGACAGTCATTGCGGGTGTCTTGCCCTTACCACGGGAGGCGAAGTTCGAGTTCGGAGGATTCGTCGTCGATTGACTCCTCTCGGCCTTCTTCCTTCGGAGGAAGCGTTCGGCTTGTTCCCCTCGGACCTTCAAGTCTTTCCAAGTGTTGGACGGTGCTGTTCTCATTGCTTCCAACATGTCCAATGCGAGGTTGTTGTGGCAAGTCTGGAGAATGAACTCCTCGGTGATCGGGTCCCGGCAATTCAACGCTTTGTTCCGGAATCTCTTGACGAAGGTTTCGACCGGTTACCCATCCTTTTTCTTCTCGTCGAGCAACGTTCCGATGGATATCTCGGTGTTGTCGTCGAAGAAGTTAGTGAGGAATTTTGTCTCCATGTCGTCCCAGCTATTCACGCTTCCTGGCTTGAGGTGGCGATACCAATCGAAGGCGGCTCCGCGAAGAGTACCAACGAATGACCGCACCATCAGAGGCTCATTACCAGAGATAACACCCAGGTGCGATTTGAAATAAATCAAATTCTGAGTGGGGGAACCCTTCCCATCGAACGGCGTGAAGTTGATTAGACTAAACTTCACCGGATAGGGGATTGATTCCCACTCTCTTGGGTATGGACAAGGAATGCCCGTTTTCTTCACCTCTTGAGCAGAAATCAACGTATTGATCTTACTCTCGAGGTTTTTGATCTTCAGGTTTTCACCTGTACCTTCGTTGGCATCCTCGTTACCACCCCCTGCATTGACGAGAGGGTTATTGGCGTCACGAGTTTCATTTGCACCTGTGTCCTCATTTTCCAGATTGCTCTGGTTATGACGACTTGGTTCGCCTAGTTGGTTCCTCAATGCCTGGATTTGTTGCTCATGCATCTCTCTCATGGTCTGCATGGCCATTTGCATCTCGAGTCTGAAGCTCTCTTGCTGCTTAGCCATGGCATCTTCGAGCATCTTGGCCACCTGTTCCGCGCTTATCATGAATGACTCGCAGGGTTCTCCTTCGCTGGATACAGTGTTGTCAGACGCAACCGCAGAGCAAGCATCAGATTCCTCATCTTCTGAAGGTGGTCTTATCCGAACCCTCCCATACGTTCTTCGTGAGATGGCTCCAGACTGCAAACGGGTTAGACGCCAGGATGCTCTCAGAATCGACTCGAGATCATCCCGTGCCAATGTCCCCTTGTTGGTCATGTTAGCGGTGACTCTTGGAAATTCTCCATCTTCAACCACCGCTCTCCTTCGTCGGAAACGCCTAGGCTTTGGCCTTGGCGTTTCAGTGCTGAGCCTTTCGAACACCGAGACTCTCTCAGGGACTGCCTTGACGCAGTTGCATTCAGACAGTACCGCCCGAATGAGCTTGGCACAGGGGCATTGAGTCTCGAGCCTATGAGGACTTCTCTTTCTGTCGTACCCCCAGCACGATAGTACAGCTCGTCCGTTTGAAAGTCGGAGCAACCTATCGTGTGTTGGTATGATCTCTCAGGTATAACGTCATCATCATCGGACGATAACGCTTCCTTCTGAGAATGAATCGCCTTCTTCGGGCTTTCGAGAGTCACGCGCCTTGAAACACGCCTTTGCGAGCGCGAGTTCTCAGCGGGCTCCTGAACTTTAATGTACAAATTGGCATGCGCAGCTGCTCTGAACTCCTTGTCATGCTGAGAATGACGGCGACCCCCAGCATGTTGAGCCGTTCGGGGCTTCTTCATTAGGCCCAAACGTTCTTGAACTGGAGATTTGCGTCGTCCATCGGGAAGTGGGGCGAGGCGCTCCAAGATTGACCTCCTTCTCCGGGATGGTTCGGGAGGTTGAACTCGTTTTGAAGGCTGTATTGATTGTTCCTTAGCCTGAGTTGCGGTTTCAGACTTCGGCTTCCATATTTGGCGGGTTGGTGGCGGCTTCTTGGCCATCTCCTTCTGCAACCTTCTACGGGCTTCTTGGACTTGAGCCCGTGCTTGCGCTGTGAGTGCGCGGCGCTTGTGAATGCGCTCCTCAAGTATTGAATGATTCCGTTTGACACGGATCCATTCGTTGGTTGGTAGCTTGGAGGAGTTGCCACTCATCTGTTGTTGAGGCTGCTTGCCTCTTCTGTTCTTCAGATCCGTGTTGTAGCGGATCCCGTCCACAGATTCCATTGCCTTTGCGAATTGTTTCGCAAGGCGTTGACGTTGCCTTTGGCGGGCTCTCTTTGAGAGAGTCACCACGCCCTCGGCAACGGAGGATTTGGCCAGAGCGGATCTGACCTGGTTGGAAGTTGGAGAGACCTCACCCAATGCAGCTTCGGCATCCAGCGGGGCGAGATCTTCGTTGGTAGCTTCAACTTCTTCGTACCAACGAACTTTTCTCCTGGAGGAGAACTTCTTGGACTTGCGGGGGGAGGTTGATCCGGACGAGGATGACAAGTACACCTCGAACTTTTGCTGATCGAACTCGTATTCGACCTCCTCCACGACTGGGATTGAGATCCGCGACTGCGACGCAACGATCTCGTCAGCGAGATCGGTGGCTCCCACTGTGGTCGCCAGATTGTTCGTGGGAAAAATTGTGTCTTTCTTCATTGATATCATTGCCATCTCAATAACTGTTTATCGGTTACAAAGATCCAGTCTTTTTATAAGATCCGGTTACAATGAAAATCAAAATAAAAGAAAAGTAAGATTACAACTTTGTTTCCTTGTTTGTCGAACAAATCGCGAGCTCCTGTTTTGCGGTCACTCGCTTGCGTGGGTTGTTTGCCTGCGTCGGGGTTTATCCGTGGACCACCGCGAGATCTAGATCCGGTCGGATCTACGCAGTATAACGGGTATTATTCCACCAAGGGAGATAATAGCCGGAGGGATTGTTTCACCAAGGAAACAATCGCTCGAATCTCGGGATCAAAGAACCAAGCTTTGATCCGGAGTATGTACGCGTAGATCTGAGATCCGGTCCTCTCGAACACCTTCCTTATTTGGCGTTGACGATCGCCGAGCACCAGATCTGAATGAGGGAGTCCCCGAAGTTCTAAAGTTCGAATCTTTTTATGTTTTGAATCTCCAATCCAGCAGGGCTTCGCCTTCTCCAAAATCCAACCTTTTGAAATGAAGAACCCCTTGGCCTATTTATAGGCTCTCTGAACTGTGCCCGTGTGCACAAGTCAGAAGCCACCTGAACCAGCGGCCACCTCAAGGTGGCTCGGCTCATGCCGAGCCACCATGAGGTGGCTCGGCCACCCTAGGGGGTGGCCCGGCGTTGGCCGTTTTGTCGTTTTCTGTTGTTTCCGGTTCCAATTATGTCCGTGATTCGGTTGTATGGTTGATTGATCTGGAAACGACTCGTTGACTTGATTCCAGATTTGGCAGTAAGTCGGGTTCCTGATTTGGCAGTAAGTCGGGTTCCTGATTTGGCAGTAAATCCGCCTTGGTGTTTGAGTTCGAATCCTCTCTTGATTGGATGACTCGTTGACTCCCCAAACCGTTGACTTGATTCCGCATGCGAATGGATGCATTCCGTTGTTTGCGTGCGGTTCGTTAGCCTCGTTAGTCCGCTACGTCGCATATCGCTTGGCTTTGGCGTTGTGGGCTAACAGTTTTGTTTGGATATGTCGCCTGATGGTCCATTTGTCGAATCGGCATCGTCGAGCTGCGCGAAGGGACCTATAGGCAATTTTATATGCCTACACTTAGGCTTCGGGATAAAGGTCCCCAGAATCAGGTTCTGGTATCTTTTTCTACGGACAAAGACTAAACCGGCGACGCGTGTTAGACGTCGCCATATCCTTTCTTAGGATTCAGGATGAAATTCCCCATGCGTGTAAGGCATTGATTTTGGTGTTATTAATAACAACCTGCCATAATGTTGAATATGTGGGGGGTGTTCTTTTTAACGGTTAAGAACTAACCGGCAGCGCGGGTTAGGCGCAAACTTATCCCTGCTTAGGTTTCAGGATAGAATACCCCAGAATCGAACTCTGGTGTCTTCTTCTACGGAGAAAGACTAAACCGGCAGCGCGTGTTAGGCGCAGACTTATTCCTGCTTAGGATTCGGGATAAACTTCCTATACGTGTGAAGCACGGATTCTAGGAGTTTGAAAAAGCGGAGTCTTCTCTTGTGGCAAAGACAAACCCGATGCGGGAGAGGAAGAATTTTATACTCTATCTCCCAACACTGAAGAGGAAGAATTTTATATTCTATCTCCAGTTGGAAAGGAGACTCGAGGTGGGATCTCCACCCCCAGAATCCGGAAAGGTGAAACTAAGAGTGGGATCTCCACTTCGAGAATCGAAAAGATTCGGATAATCTTAACTGTCGAAAGGCTTGATTACCGAACTAAAGATGGATTTCTCGTTTATCTAGAGTGAATTTTGGTTGTGGTCCTAACTGTAGGAAGGTTTGACCAAGTAGGAGGTTTGAGGTGACCCTAACTATAGGAAGGTTTGATCACTCGATTTGAAACTGGACCTCTCGTTCATTGGAGGAATCGAGAGGGGATTTTGGTTTTGGCCCTAACTGTAGGAAGGTTTGACCAAGTGGGTGTGGGAGTACAAATCACAATGGGAGTGTTGACTTGTACAAATTACCCAGAAGGAATTCCTGGTGTTAAGTTATAAGGACTTAACACGAAGGGGTTTGACAATTGTCAAGGATTGATATCAAAATTCCAAGTATTATATTCGAACTCTAACAATGGGGGTGTTGAGTGCACAGATACATCAAAAGTTTGAGTGGATTTAACCGAAAGGAATTTTAGTGGACCCACTGTCAATTAATTTGATCAGTGAGGGTTTTTATGGTGGAAGACTGTGAGTTGTGAAACACCAATGGAAATCTTGTGAGGGAAGATTGATCCAACGAAGTGATCGAACCTCGTCTCAGCAAAAGAGTGTTCGGAAATCACAGTGGGGGTTTAGTGTTTATCACTTTGTTTGCAATGATCGGGTTATCCCTAAGAAAATTACATATAGTATTCTTCCGGGAACTTCCCGTTCATGAATCATCCACCCCCAGCTTCTTCACGAAACTAGGTTTATCATTGCATCTGGTTGTATGATCAGGTTATCCTTAAGAATATTACGTATAAAATTCTCCAAGAACTTCCCGTCAACGGTAGGAAACAGTTTAGACTCATATACCTATTGGAGTATCAGGGAGCAGTTTAACCTCTTATACCGGTCGGAGGATTGAGAAGCAGTTTATACTCATATACTCTTCGGAGTCTTGCCGTTCTCAACTGGCTTACCCTAGCGTTATGACGCCGGCTTCAACCAAGGTCTGGATGCTATTCTTTAAAGTAAAGCAGGTCTTGGTGGGATGAAGGATCCTCCTGTGGTACGCGCAGTACTTCGAATTCGTAGTATCATTAGCTGTAGGCGTATAAAATTGCCTATAGGTCCCACAACACAGCTCGACACGATGATTTGACAAATCAACGAACCATCGAGTGACGAAGCGACGAGGTCAACAAATTGCACGCAAACAATGTCAATCGCGTGCGGAATCAATCCAACGGTTCGAGGAGTCAACGAGTCATCTAAACAAGAGCGAACTCGGATGAACCACGATCGAATCAAGATCGGTTTCGGACTCGAACTCAGAAGCGGATTAACTGCCATATTTGGAATCAAGTCAACAAATCGATTCCAGATCAAGTCAACCACAAACCGAATCAAATCCGAACAACGGAAAACCGGAAACACCGGAAAACCCGAACGACGGACGAAACGACGGAACACCCGGGGGCTCGGCACTAGGCCGAGCCACCCTAGGGTGGCTCGTCCAAGGCCGAGCCACCCAGGGGTGGCTAGGCCCTGTTCTGTGCACGGGGCACAGTAACGAGTGCCTATAAATAGGCCTTGTGCTCATTTGTTTCGGGGGTTGGATTTTGGAGGAGGCGAAGCCCTGCTGGATTGAAGACTCAGATCTAAACAAGATTCAAACATCGAAGGCTTAGGAGACTTGGACTTCCAGATCCGGTGCTCAGCGATCGTCAACGCCAAATAAGGCAGGAGTTCGAGAGGATCGGATCTTCAGATCTACACGATCACACTCCGGATCTAAGCTTGGTTCATAGATCCCGAGATTCGAGCGGTTGTTTCCTTGGTGAAACAATCCCTCCCGGCTATTATTCCCTTGGTGGAATAATACCCGTTATATCGTGTAGATCCGACCGGATCGAGATCACGCGGTGGTCCACGGCAAATAACCCCGGCGCAGGCAAAGAACCCACACAAAGCGAGTGACCGCAAAACAGGAGCTCGCGATTCGTTCGACAAACAAGGATAAAAGTTGTAATCTTTCTTTTTCGTATTTTGATTTTCATTGTAACCGGATCTTATAAAAAGACCGGATCTTTTGTAACCGATAAACTGTTATCAAGAGTGCAATGACATCAATGAAGAAAGACCCGATTTTTACCGCGAACAATCTGGCGACCACAGTGGGAGCCACCGATCTCGCCGACGAGATCGTTGCGTCGCAGCCGCGGATCCCGATCCCGATCGTGGAGGAGGTCGAGTACAAGTTCGACCAGCAAAAGTTCGAGGAGTACGTGTCCTCGTCCGGATCAACCTCCCCCCGCAAGTCCAAGTCTCCAAAGTTCTCCTCCAAGAGGAAACTTCGTTGGTACGAAGAAGTTGAAGCTACCAACGAAGATCTCGCCCCGTTTGATGCCGAAGCTGCATTGGGTGAGATCTCCCCAACCTCCAACCAGGTCGGATCTGCTCTGGCCAACTCTTCTGCCGTAGAAGGCATGATGACTCTCTCAAAGAGAGCCCGCCAAAGGCAACGTCAACGGCTTGCAAAACAATTCGCAAAGGCGATGGAATCTGTTGATGGAGTCCGTTACAACGCGGATCTGAAGAACAAAAGAGGCAAACAGCCTCAACAGCGGATGAATGGCGCCTCTTCCAAGCCGCCAACAACAGAATGGGTCCATGTCAAACGGAACCGCTCAACGTTGGAAGAACGCATTCAGAAGCGCCGCGCACTCTCAGCGCAAGCACGGGCTCAAGTTCAAGAAGCCCGTAGAAGGTTGCAGAATGGAATGGCCAAGAAATCGCCACCTACTCGCAAAGTATGGAGGCCTAAGTCTGAAGCGGCGATTCAGACTAAGGAGCAACAACTGCAGCCTTCGAAAATTCAACTCCCGGCGAATCAATCCAAATCGCCGATGACTTCCACAACTGCTCCGGGAGATCCCGCAAGACCATCCCAGAAAAGGAAGTCAATCTTGGAGCGCCTCGGTCCACTTCCCGAGGAGCGAAGTAGAGCTCCAATCCAAGAACGTTTGGGTCCACTGAGACAGCTCCGAACTAATCAACATGCTGGGGGTCGACACAACCCTCAACATGACAAGGAGTTCACGGCACCCAAGCGCACTACCTTGCGCATCGAAGTTCGGGAGCCCATTGAGAATTCACGCCCACAAAGGTACGTTTTGAGGCGAGTGACTCTCGAAAGCCCAAAGAAGGTGATTCATCCTCAGAAGGAAACGTTGTCATCCGATGATGATAACGTTATACCTGAGAAATCGTGCCAACACACGATAGGTTACTCCGATCAAATTGACGAGTTGTATTATCGTGCCGGGGGTACGAGCAAGACAAGAAAGAGAAGCCCTCGTAGGCTCGAGACTCAGTGCCCCTGTTTCAAACTCATTCGGGTGGTATTGTCTCAGTGTAATTGCACTAAGACGGTCCCCGAAAGGGTTTCGGTGTTCGAAAGGCTCAGCACTAAGACGCCAAAGCCAAGGCCTACGCGTTCCCGATGAAGGAGAGCGGTGGTTGAAGATGGAGAATTTCCAAGGGTCACCGCTAACGTGACCAGCAAAAGGACATTAGCACGGGATGATCTCGAGTCAATTCTGGGAGCATCTCGGCGTTTAACCCGTTTGCAGTCTAGAGCCATCTCATGAAGGACGTATGGGAGGGTTCAGATAAGACCACCCTCAGAAGATGAGGAATCGGATGCTTGCTCTGCGGTTGCATCTGACAACACTGTATCCAGCGAAGGAGAACCCCGCGAGTCATTCATGATAAGCGCGAAACAAGTGGCCAAGATACTCGAAGATGCTGTGGCCAAACAACAGGAGAGCTTCAGGCTCGAGATGCAGATGGCCATGTAGACCATGAGGGAGATGCATGAGCAGCAAATCCAGGCACTGAGGAACCAGCAAGGCGAACCAAGCCACCGTAATCAGGTTGTTCAAGAAGTTGAGCATACGGATACGGATGAAACTCGCAATGCCGATGACCCTCCCATCAACGCAGGGGGTGGTAATGAGGATGCCAACGAAGATACAGGTGAAAACTTGAAGATCAAAAGCCTCGAGAGCAAAATCAATACCTTGATGTCAGCTCAAGAGGTGAAGAAAACGGGCATTCCTTGTCCATACCCAAGGGAGTGGGATTCAATCCCCTATCCGGCGAAGTTTAGTCTAATCAACTTCACGCCATTCGATGGGAAAGGTTCCCCCACTCAGCATTTGATTTATTTCAAATCGCACCTGGGTGTTATCTCCGGCAATGAGCCTCTGATGGTGCGGTCATTCGTTGGCACTCTTCGTGGAGCCGCCTTCGATTGGTACCGCCGCCTCAAGCCAGGTAGCGTGAGCAGCTGGGACGATATGGAGACAAAATTCCTCGCTAACTTCTTCGACGACGACACCGAGATATCCATCGGAACGTTGCTCGACGAGAAACAAAAGGACGGGGAGTTAGTCGAAACCTTCGTCAAAAGGTTCCGGAACAAGACGTTGAATTGCCGAGATCCGATCACGGAGGAGTTCATTCTCCAGACCTGCCACAACAACCTCGCATTGGACGTGTTGGAAGCAATGGGAACAGCACCGTCCAACACTTGGAAAGACTTGAAGGTCCGAGGGGAACAAGCCGAACGCTTCCTCCGAAGGAAGAAGACCGAGAGAGGTCAATCGACGACGAATCCTCCAAACTCGAACTTCGCCTCCCGTGGTAAGGGCAAAACACCTGCAGCAGCTGTTGATGCCAATCAAACATCACAACAGCAGTCCCGAAGACAACCGAAAACTTCGGATCAGAGGCCTCAAAAAGAGTACTCCTTCAAGGACGAAGATGTTCCAGCCATCTTCAAATCCCTCCTTGACAATAACAAGATCAAGCTCCCGCCGATCACGAATCAGGAGGAAGCTGACAACACTGCGGATCCGAAGTACTGCGCATACCACAGGAGGATCCTTCATCCCACCAAGGCCTGCTTTACTCTAAAGAACAGTATCCAGACCTTGGTTGAAGCCGGTGTCATAACGCTGGAGTAAGCCAGTCAAGAATGGAGAAACTCCAGTGGGTGCACGAGTATAAACTGTATCCCCTAACTCCGACCG
>BQKN01060338.1:0-16974 GCA_022839385.1 Asparagus kiusianus
AATTGGCATTTTAATCGGATTAGATTAGCATAAGACCCTAATCACCCACCCTCTAGGGTCTAACACAAACAACTTAGAAAAGGTATATATTTATTAAATTATATTTTTAACACTTAGATATCACAAACCTAGGGTTTTTTTATCTTTAATCCACATGTAAACTCAATTACATGTCAAAAAAAGGGTCTAAACATGATTAGAACATGATTAACAAGTTAAATTTTTTTAAGAACCCTAATGATTATGATCATGTTTCTATTTTAAACAGTAAGAAAAACATGTAGATCTAATATTTGTTTCAGATCTAACAATAAAAATCTAATCTTTTTCATATTAGATTAAGATCTAAGCATATAAACACAATTTTAAACTTCTAAACTAGTTATTTAACTATGGAGATGGGTTCAGATATAAGTGATCTTGCCTTGCTATCATGTGCAAGCCTCTGAAGCAAATAGCAAGTAATCCACAAGCATAAATAACCCGTTCTCCCTCGCCATACGTCGATGATCTCGCCCTGGTGTAGGTGTTTTACTTCACAAAGCTCACCAAACTCATAAAAAAAAGATCTAGGGTTTTGAGGAGAGGGTGGATGTTAGGGTTCATAGATATGATAAATGAAAGGAATTTTTTTGAAAAACTGAGGTATTTATAGAGGCAAATCCGAAACAAACCTTTTTTACCCGAACCAGGAAACCTAATCTGACTAGGAAAACAACCTTCGGTATTTTGGTAGTAACTTTCTCATCCGACCTCGGATGAGGTGATCTAAGATTCGTTAGAAATATGTTGAAGAGATATACAACTTTGGTATTTTATACTTTTCCATATTCGGACTACATTGGTATGTGAAACATAGAAACTCGTAACTGGTCATTATTCCTAGATTTTCACTCTTTTGGCCTTTGTGCATGTTTTGTGCATTTGCACTCATATTTTCACAAATATATTTTGTATTAATCTCAAATCAATTCTTATTATACTCAAACATCAAAATATATTATTTTTTACTATATAACATATTTATCATTATTTATCATAAAATATTCAAATTTACGGGGTTTTACATCAACCCTGCCTGTTTTCTTGACTCGCCAGCACGAGCCAAGCTTGCCTGATTATTAAGCTCACTAGCACGAGTTTAAGATCGCCTGATTGTTGAGCTCGCCAACATGATCTTAACACTGCTTGTGGCTTGACTCGCCAACACGAGTCAAGCTCGCCTGATTATTAAGCTTGCCAGCATGCGCTCAACCCTACCTGTTAGCTTGACTCGCCAGCACGAGTCAAGCTCACCTGATTATTAAGCTTGCCAGTATGAGCTCAACCCTCCTTATTTGCTTGACTCGCCAACACGAGTCAAGCTCGCCTGGTTGTTGAACTCGCCTGAATAAGTGCAGGCGGTAGCTAGTTTTTGAGATTAGGCCTACCCATTCCCACATCTAGGTGATGATGAGGCATATCATTCATCACCCCTATAGAGGTCATATCCCATAGTTAAGGGAGGGTATGAGGCTCCTCACCCATAGGTGGTCACATCCCATAGTCAAGGGATTAAGGGATGGCCCATGCCATCTCTTATCTATTTATAAGCCTCATTGGCTAACGTTCAGGGGGGGGGGGGGGGGAGGGGACATTTCCAAGGGCTTGGCATATTTTCATTCCTAGGACTCTTTGAAAAGAGACTCAGAGAGGCTAGCTAGCTGGTGGAAAGAGCTCTTCAAATAAAGGCTTTTACTTGGCTTGTTTTCTTGTGAAAACATTCTTAACACATTGCTTGGATTGTTGAAGTAGACTTATCTGAATCTTCAGATTAGAGGCTTTTAAGCTCTTTGTAAATCCTTTCATCATAGCTCATTCTATGCATTCGACCTTGATAATCTTTCAAGCTCGGGTAAACTCGAACTTGATCACACTAAGGGCTTCTGTTGTGCACTGAAGCTCTAACCGCAACTTCGATCGAATCGTCCAAGGGAAGCGAACTTGGCACGAGCACCAAGGGAGGTGTCCTACTATTGCCAAAGAACTCATGTTAAACAAGAAGGGCATTCCCTTTGCTTCTATCGTAATTATTTTGATTTTCTTTCGGTTTGTAATACACAATTCAATTAATACAAATCTTCTTTGAGAACCAAATTTTATGCCCTACAAGTGTAATATTAACGTGGTGTGAATTTTCACATAGAGTAAAATTCAAAAATTTTCTTTTCTTTGTTACCACTTGGAGTAATTTTAGAAAAGTTTAATCCGCTTGGGATTTTACGAACACTTGTTACTCTTATGCAAAAGAATAACAAGCTAGAAGGGGGTTTTAACTGGTAGAGGTATAGTGTTAACGTAACAACGATTTGTGAACTTATCATCCTATTGAAGAGGATTGATAAGTGATTTTAATTGTCAGAGGTGTGATGTTAACGTGATCGGAATTTATTATGATCGGAGCAACTTTGAGAACTTATCGTTCTATTGAAGAGGGTCAATAAGTTGATTGTCAGAGGTGTGATATTAACATGACAGTAGTTTATTATGATCGGAGCAACTTTGAGGACCTATCACTCTATTGAAGATAGTCGATAAGTTGATTGTCAGAGGTGTGATGTTAACGTGATAGGAATTTATTGTGATCGGAGTATCTTTGAGGACCTATCGCTCTGTTAAAGAGAGTCGATAAGTTGATTATCAAAGGTGTGATGCTAACATGATAGGTATTGATGTACTTGTGACTTGAACAAGATTTTGGAAATAAGTGTCTCGTTGGGGAGAATTGCTAAATGAGTTTATCATCATAGGTGATGAATTTTGGTACTAGTGATTTGAACAAGATTTGGGAACTTATCACTTTGTTGAAGGGAGAGAGTTGAAGGGAGAGAGAGATTGCAATTTGAGCCATTTTGAGGACTTATCGCTCTGTTGATGAGAGTCAATAAGTTGATTTTGACATAAGAATTGTTGTCACACGGGGGGTAATACAAGCTGAATCCAAACTCTGTTAGGATGATAGTCGTCATTAAGTTAATGTTAACTTGACGACATTAGGGTATTTCGTCAGCTAATTTAGCTTAAACCCTACTGAAGATGTACAGAAGTTTTGGCAACACTCTGTGGATAGGGTTCATGATACATGACTTTCATGAGAGTAACTGTCATGTTGGAAATGCAGGGTGAACCCATCGTTTGTGGTCTGAAATGCAAATGTGAGTTTTGCATTTGATTATTTGAAACACAGAGTTGACACACGCGTTCGAGGCTTGGAACGCGAGTCTAACTCTAGGTTTTAAAGATAAAAACACAGGGTTAAACCTAATGTTTGAGAAATTAGAACGTAGCCATGGACCTTGCATTAAAAAAGGCTAACCACCTTATCATATAACGCTGAGATTGCGTTTCGGGTGGTTGGAATTCTATTCTAGAATCCCGCGCCGATTTAAAAGCTTGGGTGTTGTTTATAAATAGACCCCTTTTAGGGCTGCATTAAGAGATATATCAACTCTTCATCTTCATCTTAACTTTTGAATGAGTGCTTCTCATTTTCTTTAAGATTTTCGATGATCTTCATTCGTCTCTGACCATCAACAATAATGGTACCAAAGAGGATGAGTTCTGGTTCAAAGAAAGTCGTGGGAACGATTTCGAAAACGCTGCCGGTTAAGGACGCCGGTGGTGCTCCTATTTCCATGACCACATCGTCGTTGCTACCGCCACATGCACCTGCCTTCTACGGTAAGCGAGAACATGCTAACTTATTTTGACAAGTTTTTCGAGACCCTAGATGGGTTGTGGGTTGAAGAAGACGAAGACGACTCATCTTCTTCTTATCAAAACGCAGAAGTGTGATTTTGCGTTGATTAGGGAACGCAAAGATAACATTTGTGTTTTGTGACTAGAACACGGGTCTTGACTTTTGCGTTTTAGGTGTAGAACACTGGTGTGGCCCTTGCATTCTGAGATTGGAACGCAAACTCCGACCTCTGCGTTTGAAATTAGTCACTGGATTTGTATCAGCAACTTGTTTCCGCTACCAACTTCTGCTTTTTTGTTTTGCAGTGCTTTCCCCTAATGTGCTGCTCTCTCATGAACATCACTTTGGGTATACTGGCGGTCTAAATGAGAGCGAAGCTTTTGGTTTCCACGAAGAACCTCCACTATGCACTTCTCATGACTTGGAGCGGATATACAAGATCATTGATGCCAAATCTTCTACTTTTAGAACTTTGGTCACAAACATGGACATAGAGACGCTGATAGGCCATGATAGATTTGTAAAACTAGCATTTTTATTCGGAGATCACATAGCAATGGACGATAGACTTATACATACGAAAGACTCTAAACTGCTGCGAAGAATCAATGACTGTTTCTTCTTTCTGCCGAATATGAAGAGAATGTACGCGCTCTCTTATTTCCTGAGCATCAGTTGCTGCAGGAGTTTAAGTTTTGATCTTTTCGAGGAAAAGGAGAATGCATCTCTTGGAATTGGTCAATGAGTTCGCATTGATAGACAAATCTAGGGTTTGAAACTTGGTAAGTTTGATAAAAAAGATCTCGCTCAAGAGATACCCATTCCGGCGAACGTTTTCATTCGCCAATTTATTGCTGCCCAGGGCGAGTTCCCTACACAAGCTTTTGGATCCCCTGGTTGGATGTACTCAGGAGAAGGGGTTGGTGGACCAAAATGGTGGACTTTGTTCTTGAAGACCTCAGGGAGCCACTTGCTTGGTTTGGCCTCATTATTCCGGTGTTGGCCACTCGATATAGGATTGTTCAGAGTTATCCCAACTTTATTGCTATGCTAGAGAGGTATAATCCTGATAGCTGTACGTTCTTCACACCCGTCAGAGAGCTGGGCTTTGTTCTCCATGAGATGCATGCAATATCAGGGTTGCCATTTGGCAAGATTCCCTATGAAGAGTTCATCTCCACTACGGAAGAGCTCTCTATCTTGAGAGCGGTACACCCAGAAGTTTATGCAACTTTCTGGGAGGTGATGTGCCACTTCCAAATTTATACTCAAGTCGTTGGGCTGCGCGAAGGAGGCGTCATGAACACTTCCTGGGTGGACTACCTCTTTCAGAACTTGAGTCAGAAGTATGTGGCCGTGACCCGTCTTACTGTAAGCTCTTGCTAGAGCATCAAAGCCTGCATCAGGGCTCCCAATGCTATTTATAAGATTAAGGATCCAGAGGATGGTTTCAAAGCTAGTACCGAGTTTGACATCTTTCACCACCAGGCTGCGACTCCTATCTTCGATACCGCTCTTCTTGTCGACTTTCTGATGATTTGGTTGAGGCGGTGTGTAGTGTCATCGAAACCGGTTGAGTCAATCTTGGCTAAGGTAGTATGTCCAGGCGTACTCATGGGAGACTAGTGACTCTCCTTTCTGTGATGGTAGGCTGCATGCAGAGCGGTCTGTGGGTGTTGACTTTTGAATTTTTCTTTGTCTAAGAAATAAACGCTACGGGGAGGAAAGTGTAGAAAACTCCCTAGCCCCACGTACCAGTTCCATATACCTATTTGGTAGCCTGGTTCATGTTGTATTATCCCTCATTGATGATGACAATTGTTGAAAATAACGAGGCCTCAGTTCCATTTGCCCAGAGGCTCGAGTCGGCTACATGGACTAATATTTACATAGTCCGGGCCCGATAGCTCTTGTCCCAAGGGGACAACTATCGGATCTTTTGTTGCTCTCCAGATTTTGATAGGGCCAAGAGGGAGAGAACTAGTTTTACGTACGTGGGTTTCGAGGGATTCTCGTCCCTGAACGAGGGCATCTTCAGATGTCTCCTTATGATCAGAGTGGGATACTTGGTCTTCCGATTGGACGAGAAATGCATTATCGAGCCCTACATGCCCTCTCGATTAGCTAGGCAATTTGGGTATGACCAACTTTATATTGGAAACTTAATCCGGAGTTGGCTCAAATTAGAAATTTGTATGAGGGAGCTCACGCTTGGTACTTCTTCTCTGCTAGAGGGACCCATGCCCGGTTCACGTTACTCAATTCGATGCCCAGCTGCTCCACCGTTTTAAAGTTTTGCAACTAGTTTTATAAAGTTTCTCAGATCCCCGAATACAACATGTACGCTTCCTGTATCAACGATATCCGAGAACTTTATGAATCCAGGAGGAGTTTCATGATGACTCGTTTGCCAGGGATAGAGGAGTACTTGTCCTGCGAACTAGCAGCAGCCAAAGTAGGAGAGTTCCAAGAGCAGGTACCAGCCACCGAGCCTTGCAAAGAGAAGACAGTTGAAGAAGTTCATGAGGAGCCACCAGCCCTTGGGTCTCGTACATTAAGATCATCAGGGAAGAAGACTCTTACTACTAAAGAGGAGGGCGAATACGAGAAGACGGCTCGCAAGAGAAGACCTGTTGAACCCAAATCTTACAAAAAGCTGAAGTTGATGAAAGACGCGATGAAGTTTGAGCCTTTTGTATCTAAGCGTGTTGTGACCCCAGATAATGAAGATGAGGAACCTTCTATTCCGTTATCTCCTCATCGGCCTGAGTTTCAATCAAACACCCCTGCGTCAGAAGACTTTGGAGGTGCAGGAGAACCAAGTGTTGGGGGATCAGAGTATGTTCCCCTGATTCACCTCATCGCTTTGATTTCTCCAGGCCAAGTGTTAAAAAGAGTTACTCCTGCATTTATTCAGTCAGGTTCTATAACCTTGCAGGACCTTGTCATGCAGTTGGAGAACACTATGTAGCAAACGATCTCGCTAGTTAGCCTTAGGTAAGGTACCTATGCAAACTTTAAGCCCTTCTTCATGAGTTTCTTAGCCAACATTAGGCGTTTGGACGAGAACCGATAGGCTTCACGTTGCATGGTGAGCCTTCTTGAGTTCGAGTTATATTTGACACGTTTGGAAAACTTGACTCATGCTAACTTGTAATACGAAATGGAGAGAGTTTTTGCTCTTCTTCGAACTACAAAAGCACATGAGCAAGAAGTTAATCGATAGAGTTTGTCTGAGCAAGAAGCACATATTGCGAGTTTACAGGAGCAACATGACCAAGTACAAGCTTCCCTGACTGCCTCTACTGCCTCTATTGCTCTGTTGAAGGCTTAGCTTGCTAAGGAGAGTTGACTATGCAAGGACTCCATCTTAAGAATGTTGAAATTCGTGATACTCAACGAGGAGAAATGCAAGCTCTTGATGCAATACGGAAAGAGGCTGCTACTACTATGCCCATTGAATCTAAGCTTAGGAGGGAGGTTGCGGAACATGTTTGAGTAGCCCATGCGAAGAAGGTTTTAGATGTCAAGGCCAAGCTCACGTCTATTAACCTACTGGGCTCTGACGCTTAAATCTTGTATTGCTCTTAGCTGGGGATAAATTTTTGTATCATTTTCATACCAAGTATTGTAATTCTGTATCAGACTAATAATGTTGAATGAAAATGACATTATAATTGCTTTTCATTGCCTTTTCCTTGTTGCGTTTCAACTTAAGATAGTGAAAATATTGAAAATGCAACAAGTGTAATGTTAACTTAGCATTAATTAAAAATTCTTTTATTATCACTTAGAATAATTCTAGAAAATTTTAATCATCAGAGGTGTAATGTTAACTTTACGATATACAAGTTGAATGATTTATTACTCTCCATTCAAATGAATTCCGAGTAACCAACCCCCACTCTGAGTAAAGTTGATTTGTTATCTCAGACTTGGCTGGAGAGTAGGAGAAAGGGGACTTCATAGCCTATATGTAATATTTCTTGAGAAACTTCCCGTTAATAGGCATCATTAGCATGTTGCCTTTCTAGTTGATGAGATGATATGCTCCATTCGAATAGACTGATTCTATTACGAAGGGTCCTTCCCACTTAGGATTAAATTTCTCTTTGGTATTGTGTGTCATCACCATAGATCGTCTGACTGCTAAGACCATGTTGCCTTTATTGAAGATTCGTTCTTTGACCTTCTTGTTATAGGCTTTGGAGATTTGATCTTGATACAATTAAATTTGTTACTGAGCCTGAAGTCGCCTGTCATCCAATACCTCAAGTTCTTGAAGGTGGAGCTAATGCTTTTCTTCATTTGTCATTCTGGTTGCCAGAGAAACTCTTAGGGACGGAATCTGAATTTCTAAGGGTAGTACGACTTCAGAGCCATATACCAAAGAAAATAGGGTGGCTTTTGTTGGGGTTATCACCATTGTGCGGTAAGCCCATAAACATTTAGCAAGCTTCTTATCCCAATCACGTCGACTTTTAGAGACAAACTTTTTGAGAAGCTTTACAATAGTCTTGTTGAAAGCTTCTGCGAGGCCATTGCCTAGCGGATAGTATGCCGTCGATCTGATAACTTGTTACATAGTGAATCGTTCTTCACATTTGACGTTGGATGGTGATGTACCCTATCGGGTATGGTCAGGGGAGAATGTGGATTATGATAGACTCAGGATTTTCGTATGTACTGCCTACTATCATGTTAACAAGGGAAAGCTTGACACGAGGGCTAAGAAGGCAATATTTTTAGGGTATACAAAGGGCGTAAAAGGCTATCGTCTTTGGTATACAGAAGATTCCAAGTTCGTGATCAACAAAGATGTTACCTTTGATAAGAAATCCATGATAGCTTTATCAAAAGGTAACCAACCAGGTTCTAGTCGTGTTCAAGAGGTGGATCATGGAGACACTCAGGAAAAGAGTGATGATGAGCTTGAATAGGAGGAGGTTCAGCAAGAAAATATATAGGTATTACAAGAACAGCAACTCGAAGATAGTTTGGCTTTTACTAGGCCAAAGCGAGCATTCAAACATATTCAGATGTTAGGGTTAGACCAGCCTCTGAAGCATTATAGGCAGGTAAATTTGATTGAGTACGCACTCTCGGTAGAGGATGATGAGCCGGTCACCTTCAAAGAAGCTATTCGGGATATAGATAGTGAGAGTTGGTTGGTTGTGATGGAGGAAGAGATTGAATCTCTCTGGAAGAACCAAACATGAGAGGTAGTCTCATTGCTCGTAGGGAAGAAAGCTATTGGTTATAAGTGAGTATACAAGATAAAGGAGGATCCTTCTGAGCTTGACGGTCCAAGGTACAAGGCTAGACTAGTGGAAGATCCTTTGGAGCTCGACGGTACAAGGTACAAGGCTAGACAAGTAGCTAAAGGGTTTGCAAAAAGAGAGGGTGTGGATTACAATGAGATTTTTTCTCTGGCGGTGAAGCACACTTCTATTCGGGTGCTATTGAGTATTGTTCCTCATGGTGATCTTGAGCTAGAACAACTCAATGTCAAAACGGCCTTCTTGTACAGAGACTTGGAGGAGGAAATCTATATGCATTAGCCTGAGGGTTACAAGGTTGAGGATAAGGAGCATCATGTATGTCGTTTGAGGAAAATACTTTATGGATTGAAACAATCTCCTCGGCAATAGTACAAGTAATTTGACTCATTCATGTTAAAGCATGGGTTCTCCAAAATCGATTATGATTATTGAGTCTATATTCAGAAGCTTTGTGGATGTGATTATATCTATCTTATTTTGTATGTGGATGACATGCTTATTGCTTCGAGAAGCAAGATAGAGATAGATAGGTTGAAATCTCAACTTGGTAAAGAGTTTGAGATGAAGGACATGGGCGCTGCTACGAAAATACTGGGTATGGAGATTAGAAGGGAGCGAGCAAATCAGCGATTGTTCTTGAGTTAGAAGGGCTACATTAAGCGGTTTATCGTAAGGTTTGGGATGTAAAGTGCTAAGTCAGTAGTGACTCCATTAGCTGCACATTTCAGGCTCTCAGGTTAACAATCTCCTACTATAGCAGAAGAGAAGGCACACATGGAGCGTGTACCTTATGATAGTATAGTTGGTAATTTGATGTACGCAATGGTGTGTACACATCCAAATATTTCACAGGAGGTTAGTGTTATCAGTAGGTTCATGGCGAATCCGGGAAAGATGTATTAGGAAGCAGTAAAATGGGTCCTGAGGTACTTGAAGGGTACCGTTTGATACGGGTCTGTGTTCTAGTGGAGATACGTGTCAGATTGGTGGGTTTGTAGACTCGAATTTTACGGGTGATCTAGATAGACGACAATCTACTACTGGTTATGTGTTCAGAATACATGATGCTACAGTTAGTTGGCAATCGATGTTACATGCTACAGTAACACTTTTTACTATAGAGGCGGAGTATATGGCCATGGCAGAGGGAGTAAAGGAAGCATTTTATGGTTATGGGGTCTTCTAGATGATTTGGGGATTGGGCAGGATTGCATGAACTTGTAGTGCGATAGCCAGAGTGCGATTCATTTGGCTAAGAATCAAGTTCATCATGCTTGTACTAAGCATATCAACGTCAGGTATCATTTTGTGCAGGATGTCATAGAGGAAGGTAATATTTCTCTCATGAAGGTGCACACAAATGAGAATCCCGTAGACATGTTGACCAAGGTGGTGATAGGTAGTAAGTTTTAGTATTGCTTGGACTTGCTTCATATCAGCCCGTGTTGATCTGCCTAAGAGGGCATGGCCTTTCGGGTTGGTGATGAGGTGAGGTGAAGACTGGTATTAGAATTATATAGAGACCAATATGCAGAACTATGATTAGCTTGATCCTAGTTAGAGGATATATAGGCAGCCATGGTATAATGGTGCAGCTGGGCAGCCATGGTATAATGGTACAGCTGGTTTTGGCCTAGTTTGACGTTTCAGATCTCTCTGGTGATGTTCGCAGTGTTTTTTCTGGTGTTCATCCAATATTTGAGGTTTATTAAATGATGTATGAGGTAAAGAATTATGAACAATGTATGAACAATGCTAGATACCATTTAGTGTCTCGACACTGTTCACTCGAGACACCAAATGGTGTCTCGGCACTATTCACCTGAGACACCAAATGGTGTCTCGGTGAACAGTGACTGCGGGTTTTTAGATCCGTTTTGAGCCTGTTTCGTGTCTGTTTTCTTAATATAAATAGGAACCTTGTTCTAGGGTTTCTGTAGAAGGTTTGCAAGCTGCTTAGAGAAGAAAAAGCAAATATTTTTTAAAATCTAAAGGTGAGATATTGAGGAGAGAAAAAGAGAGAGAACTTGGAGGTATTATAAAAGAAAGAGATCATCTTTCTTAGGTAAAATCAAAGCCTCATCTCTTTGGGACGAGCTTGTGGGTTGTACAAGTCGACGGTGTCCTCCATCATAGTGAAATCTCCCTTCACCCCTCCCCGTGGACTTAGGCAAGTTTGTCGAATCATGTAAATCTCGTGTCTCACTTATTGTATTAGCTATTGCTTGTCTTGGTTGGTTCCCTCGATATTCAGACCTAGATCTGATAATGGGAAGAGTGTATATCTCACCTTACTGAGATATTCACTTATGTTCTTGTTCCATATCGAAATAGGAACATCAAGGTTGGTTTGAGTTTTGTGAAAAATAAAAGCCAGAGCTTTCTCTCGAGGTGATTTGCTTCCACGACTAGTGGGCGTGTCGGCCCCTAGTAGATGTAATTTTAAATTTATTATGATTAAAAATTTTGGACATTTGTCTAACTGGAAATTTTATGTTTTGCATTGTATTTGGATTTACTTTGTAAGAATCATGAAATAAGCATCTGGGGTGGATTGGCTCAGGTTGTTCTGGGGTCGGGTTTGGGTTTAGCGTTTTAATATGTTATACATTTATTAACATTTAAATGTAGCACAAATATTTTATTTTCCAAACTGTATATTCAGTAATTTTAAATGCAGATTTCAATTAACTCTTTTTTTCATATTCCTTTTTTTATAGATAACAATTTGTAATATCTCTATATTGCGGTATATATTTTCGAATGTCAAATTTAGGATAATTATTTGACTTGCCACAATTTACTCTATTACATCAAAAATGTAAATTTTAGCTTCAAAATGCTTAAAATTTCTAGATAGTTGTGTGATTGAAAATTTCGTGTTCTACATTGTATTTGGATTTCCTTTGTTAGATTCAATAAATAAGCATCTAGGTTGGGTTGTGTTGGCTTGCTATCAAATTTAGGTTTGGGTTTTTAATATCTTATACACATATTAAATTTTAAATTTTGCACAAATAATGCTTCTACATGTTTTTTTTTCTCTTTTTTATTTCGTTTAGGGTGGCCTTTTTAGAGCACGATTTAAATCACCTCATTTTATCTGTTAAGATTGAAAAATGAAAATAAATATGGTTTTCTCTTTTTAATTATGTTTAGGTGAAATTTTTAGAGCACCATTTAAATCTATGCATTTTAGGTGTAAAGATTGAAAAGTTAAAATAATTATTTTTTCTCTTTTAATTTCATTTAGGGTAAACTTTTTATTAAATGATTTAAATCAACGTATTTTAGGCATAAATATTGAAAAGTTAAAATAAAAATTTGTAATTGTTTAATACATATGATTTTTTGCATATGGATTGGGTTGTTTTCGGTTGGGTTTGGGTTAGGTTTTTTAATTACTTACACATTTATTAAACTAGTTGTATTGCACGTGCAATGCACGTGGTAAATTTTTTTAAATTTATTATTCTAATATTGATTCATTTCATTAAGATTTATTTAATTTAAACCATGTATCAAACATATAGAATCTAAAAATTCAAAAGGACTTAATAATGAGATTACATTTATGTATCAAGTGTTTGATAATATATTGTTTTCATCCTTAACAATAGAAATTAACTAATAGTTTTATAAAAGAATTTTATTTGATATACAACAACATTGAATTTCAATCGACCAATGCTACCTGTATACAGATGACATTAGACGACCTATTTAATCATAATCATCCAATATAAATGTTACTAAAATAGTAGCATCAATTTTTTTTCTTTAGTCCTTATTTCTATATCATCAAAATAATTAATTGTCATGCAACAAAATACTATAAATATCTCTCTTTATCAATGGATATTTTCATCTTTAATGGTTCCAGATTTCTTTTGAGCGGCAAGCTACTTAAACCAATTAGGAGCATGATATTTTTTGATCACATGTTTATGAAATTCATTGAATCAAAGTAAATTGCAAGATTCTAAAAAATTACGAAGATAGTATAGAGCAAGAATTTTTGAGAAGGCAAAGAACCAAAGAATCATACTCTTGAAATAGTAGTTCTATCATTGATTAAATCAATTGTAGATAAAACCAAAGGCGGAAAACCATGATACTATAATTAAAAAGAAAAAGAATTGTCTTTACATATATTGTTAAGCTTTAATTGATATTTCCTGTAGAGTTCTCTCAGATTGGGCTCTAATAAGTTTCTTATTAGAATAAATTTTAGATGTCGCATGGATCTACTGATGCCGACTTATCACAGGCTAAAAACAATGATACTATAACTGTAGGCAGCACCATCCTTGAGACAAAATTTTGCAATCTGATTTCACTTATATCACGTAACATAATGATTTATCTAATAGCAACGAATGAAACATGACCACGTCTCAACTGCAACTTAACATGCTAGCTCTCTTGGTGTTCAAACACTACTATGTTTCATCTTTTATATCGTAATACAAAATCAATAACATGTCGGTGATAGAGCAGACATCTTGCTCCAATTGCTTGATGTATGGATTGTTAAAGTTGTGCGAACCCATTAATATTATCTGTCGATGATTTGATTGCAGAGATAATTAGTCCCCTCGTCCGGCGAAGAGCACCTCCTTTAAGTGAAGATGCATCTAGGAAAAACGTACAAGAGAAGCAACAGCTTGAATTAACTAAAATGAATGGTTCAAGTATTAATCTCGAGAGCATAGTGAAATCAACATACATGCTAGGAGTTGAAGATTCTAAATGACCCCCGCCACAGTCTTTTAGAATTTTTTGATCATTTTTAGACACAGAATAATTAAGAGGAATTTTATCCAATGCTGCAAGATACAAGAGAATTCAACATTAATGAATATTATTAAAAATTAATAATTTCAACAAACTGGAACAAAGAAATGAAAAGAAAAATAAATGAACCATTAGTAATATAAATTTTACTTGACTCATTAGAGACATTAGGGGTTTCATCTAGGGCAAGTAATATCTGCATGAAATGTATATTTTATTAGAGAAATGTCCGACAAAATATAAGACTTTAGAATATTGAAATGTACGACTTTATGTAAAGAAGGAAGGTGAAAAAAGAACCTTCATATTCTGATAGCACATTTCAAGGTCATCATTAACCAATACATGGTCAAAAAGACCTTGGCCTCTTCCTTGCTCGAGCCCAGCTTTTGTATTTCTTAGACTCTTTTGAACTTGTTCCTAAGTTTCTGTTTCCCTACAAAAAGCACAACAAGAAACAAGTACACTACATAAGATTTACAATATAATAGAATGTATGTCTGCATAGTGAGTTACGCTTTTTAAAACACTCTAAAATCTCTTATATATAGGGGGTATTCAAATTTTTACATTGTCGGAATCTGTTACTGCTTCAACTGCCTCAATGGTCGTGCCATAAAGATTACCATGTATTGATGCAGATTTAAGGAATCTCCCTTCTTGTATAGCTTTCTCCATTAGGCTTTGTTCAGTGAAATGGTAGTGAACCCCATTGACTTCTATCTCTCTCGGAGCTCGACTTGTGTGGCTTACAGAAAACCCAAACATCGATGGGTATTCTTTCATTAGCTTTGATATCAGAGTTCCCTTAACGACTCTTGAGGGGCCACTGATTACAATTGGATTTAGGCCACTGCCTCTGACGCCTTACTCCAAGCTACCACTTCTGTTCCAATTCGCCTATTTTTCTCTTTTATGACTATTTGATTGAATTGGAACTACCATCAAAATACATATCCTACGAAATATGCTAACATAATATTGTATTGCCGATGATTAGCTGCCAATGATTTCACATAAATTACACATGTAGATTTTGAATTCATGCATTTGGCCAATGCACTTGATCTGTCTTCACCATATTCAATAGTAACCTCTAAGGATGTTCAAATATACTATCAAATCCATCATCCTCTATGTAAATCTGTTGAGATTCTTATGTTGTTTTCTAATGATATGTCATTATCCAAATCATATCAAGCAATTAACTATAATCTGTTAATTTCATAAAGTCCGAAATACAAGATGAAAATAATATGAAGATTACAAACCTCAAGAAAGCAGCTTCAATCAGCAAGAGGAGACCTCCCCTTAAGGATCAAGATCTGATTTTTATTTATAAGAACTTTTGAGTGGCATTCAGATGAAATGGGCTTGGTACCCAATGTAGTAGGAAAAGACCTCCCAATTCCATGAAAATTTAAATAATCAAACACTATATGCTAAAGTAGCAAAGGAGCAAGAATTAGTTGAGATTGAATCTCACCATTTTCCTTTTAACTTATCAAGAATTTTGACTCCAATCACTGAGCCAGCATATTCCTCAGATCCTCCAATTAAATACTGAACAATGAAAGTTGACACAATTAGATCTTGCAAGATATTTATCACATAATGCAGCAAAACCATAGAAAGATGTCAATCACATGAACTTACGATTTTATCGCCGACATAGGTGGAAGTCTGATAGCCTTGGGTCTCTGAATCATACCCAACAGCTTGAAATTTATCTTTGTTCCCTATGAGATACTGTGTAGCCTCTTCCCCCTATTCGTAATATATTCAGGAAAAGACCTTAGCATAAACTCAATCAACATATTTCTCACAACGATACAACTATGTATATTTCTCAATGATCAAACTCACCATGAAGCAGTAAACTTTCTGAAGTCAAAGTTTTGATCTCTTGACAAGAGAAAATAGAGAAAAATGCAAGTAACGCAAAGAATAAAAGCAGTAAACTCGAGAACTACATGAGAAACACAAAAAATATGTCACCCCTAATTTGAGCAATTTCATGAAATCCATATACCAAATCAGTTAGCATAATCAAGATAGACAATAATATTACAATGGATAGAAATAACCTGCATGTTAAGCAACATTCAGAGCTGATATCGCAGACAACTTCTTTGATTTTGATCTCAACTTTTACCAATTTGGTAACTTCTCTCAGGGAGAAACATATTAGCTGTCCAAGATATCTAAATTCCATAAGATTTGAAGCACAAATTCCTATCTCAACAAGTTGGTTGCAATGCCTCACATTCAGAATCTTGAGTCGCGAGAATGTACCCATGATGTTCAGAGTGAAAAAACTGTGACATGTTATGAGATCCAATCTCTTAAGGAACAAACAACTTGTCAATAAATTGCCCACATCCTCATCTGTAAGATATATATATCTTCAAGTAAAACAGTCTCGAGAGTAGTGAATTTGGTTATATTGAGTGCAAATTTGCTCCCTCTTAAATTCAAATGCTTCAGAAGTGAAGGTTTTCTTGCTGCAGTGGAAAAATCATTACCATCATCATCATCTAAAAGCTAGAAATTTAGTCTCGAGATCTTATGTGTATTCTCCCCAGAAAACAACACAAATTGCTTAACATTTGTAGTCTTCACAATGACCATATTTATTCCTGAACAGTTTGACACTTTTGCAGACTGAAGAAGAACCAATCCATTTATCTCTAAAATGGATGGATAAGATAGCGAAAAAGAACAATCACCAAAGGTCAATTCTTACACAGAGAAACATAAAAAATTGCAATTAAAACTTCAAAATAATTTAGATCATCAATAATAGAACCACAGACAAAAGAAATACTTTAGACGTATGCAACCGGCCCTCAACAGGAATCCAAAATCCCGTAAAGTTTCTCCATGTTAAGCATAAGCGCCATCAAGAACGTAATTGCAGTTAAACCAACCAAAGACAAGGTAAATGAGAAAGGAGCCCCATGTTCAGAATACAAAACTGCCTATCACAAATTTTGATGTAACCATACTGGTTCATAAAAAGGCACTTCAAAAGAGGCAAGGCAATCGAATTATTTCAATTGAACGGTTGTCAAAAGTTGAGATCAAGCTTCATAAACTTTGAAAACAGCCTAAATAGTAGTAGAAAGATTAAATTGATATAGGCAACATATATAC
>BQKN01060340.1:0-60107 GCA_022839385.1 Asparagus kiusianus
TCCAGCTAGGGTTTTGAGGAAGAAGAAGAGAGAGGCTAGGGTTACGTTTGGGGGTTCAGGCCTTGTCTCCTGGGTTGAGTTGGTTTAAATACCAACTCCCCAACCCGACCCGAAACCCAAAAGCCCAAAAGAAATAAAACCCGAAACCTGAACCTGGAAACTCCTCTCTGATCGCTGATCGCCAACTCACTCGATTTCTCTCACTTGTAAACACCTGCTGGGTTCCCAAACACTGATAAACATATATATCTTATGTTTATATAGTTATCATCACAAGGGAATTATCTACTATTAATAATTCACACACATATATATATATACTACAGAAATTTTTGGGGTTTTACATTAATCTAATGTGTAGTGCTTATTTCGATGATTTTAAATCCTAGTTTTGATGGTAAATCTTAAAACAACAAAGAGATCAGAAGAATTAATCTTTAATTGATAAAAATAGATGATCATGATCATTAGTTTTTAGATCAATTGATGTGAGACATCAAGATATAGTATACAGGTGACTCATTAGTGAAGGAGTTGACTGAATGACTCACTAAGAACATCTAGTTGGTAATTATACTTAACTGTCAAATAGAAGTTCTCAAGTGATATAGTACATAGTAGTCTCTTGACCTGAGGCATGAGTGTAATATCTTACATATCAGTATAGGTATACTTAGAGTTTTACCAAACCACAGTTCTCATTGAGTTGTGCATAACGGTTCTTGTTGGGTGCATCCCGAGACATAAGTAGATATTGAGATGCCAAGATAGGATTCGTCTCTCCCAGTATAAGGGGTTGATGTCATAAGATTGTTTGATATAACTATAGTCAGGAAATCCTTGGCCGAGGTAAATAAGATAAAATGAGTGTTAGTTAGATCTTATATGTTATGAGTTTAATATCAACAAACACTACTCGAGCTATTAGGATTTGACAGTTTTCCATACCCTAGGCTCGATAGTTTGACATGGTTTGACGAAGAGACTGAACTGTACAATATTATCACTAAGTGGTCCTGATAAAATTGTGTTAGCATCTTGCAGATATTTATCATAACTTATACCCGGGTGGTCTTCATATGTAGCTAGCACCTCTGTTGTATTTGTGGATATCATCCACTGCCGAGTTCTTAAGTTGGGCCCTAGAGTCACACACAACGCGTACTTAAATCCTATGAAACACTATTTATAGAGTGATGCGTATGATTAATACGCATATATGATTTTACCGGATACACATAAACGATTATGTATATCGGTAAAATCGAAATGCTATGTGCTTAGGAAATGAATTCCAGTATTTTTCCCATAAAGTTAACTTTTAGTCAACTAGTTGACTTTTTTATCAACAGTTGACTTTTGGTCAACTCATTGACTTTTTTGGTCATATGATGACTTATTGGTCAATGATTGTAAAGTTACAAAATATCGTATTTATAAAATACTGTATTGATGTGGTATTTTTATTTATAAAATACACACTTCATTATACCTTGATTAATGAGTCATGAGATGAGTCATAATGTGGTATGGTTTGGGAACATGGTTTTAGCACATAGTTTTGATTCTTCATGATTCATTGCATGAGTCATGAGATGAGTCATTGCATGACTCATGAGAGAATCATTGTTTTGATGACTCATGGTGTGACTCATAGAATGAGTCATTCATATCATGACATATTCTTCCTCTATAAATATGAGCTCTCTTTCTTCTTTCATGGTTAATGAAAAAATAAAGTAAATGATTTATTCATAGTTGCTTTGCATAAAAAAAAAGAAGAGAGATCTACTTCTTACTGAACTCTAGCAATCTTTGAGTAAGAGGAAGTAGTAGGATTTTAAAGTACCCCAGGGTGGATATCTTGCCTTGTGTCTCAAGGAGACTCCGATTTTATCAAGCTCACTTGAAGACTTGGACATCCACTACGAAGAGATTTACTACTACAAGGAGCAAGAGCTAGGGGTTGTTCGATCTTCCATCGAATCACGCTTCGAAAGTATGACTTTCTAACTCTTGTATTCTCTCTTTAAAATAGGGATCATGTTAGATTCAATTAGGATGGTCCTATATTGTTTTTTATGCTCTCTATGTGCTTAGTATTATTATACATACAGTCTTCCGTTGCGTATTTTGCATGTATTTAGCACGAATTTCATTCATGGTATCAGAGCCATTGTTCCATCTAATTGAATCTTTACATGTATATCTAACTCATAGAGGACTTTGTACTTGCTTCTAATTACTAGTTTAATTAAAAGATGTATTCATGAAACTAGTTAATTAATACAAGCTGTTTTGTAATTAGTTATACTAGTTGTTGATTCAAAAATGTTATTTTGGTTCATAAGTTTTTAAGAGTTAAAACACTTGTATAAATTATAAAACACTTATTGACAACTAGTGTAGTTGTATGTTAGAAGCATGATAGTCCTATTTGAGTTAGGATAATCTTTATGTTATCTAGTTTTTTAATTTGTTGCATAACTAGATGATGCATATTTTTTAATGTTGATTAAGTTATATGTTTTATATTATCTTGCGTGGATGTTATGTTTATGGATGGTTGTGGACAACGATTTTCTTGCATTTATTGTATTAATGTAATATAGTTAGAAATATAATATTTTTTTATGACCTCTTCCTTCCTCGAGCATGGGCTTCGCCTACGGGTTAAGACACTTGCTCACCGATCATGGGCTACGCCTACGGGTTAAGATACTTGCTCACCGATCATGGGCTACGCCTACGGGTATAGGCCATTGTTCGGATGTGGGAGGTATCGTTGTTTAGTTTATTATTTTATTTATAGCTTTTATTTTATATTCAATGCAATATTATTACCCATCCTACGAGATGGTTTTTCCATAATAAATAGGGCTTGCACGTCCTATGTATATGTAATTGTAATAATACAGGATTTGTAAGGAAGCTAGCACTGCAAGGAGTTGCAAATTGCTTGCCTAAATATAATTAGTGTAGTTGCATTTTATTCCTTTAGTTGTCTACTATCATTCCATATTGCTATTACATATATTGATATGTTGGTTGTGCCCCAATTGTAGATGTCAATACAATTGGGTGCTATATTCTGTAATGTTTATATCTCTATCTCACAAGAGAATAGTTTTTTTTACATAAAAACCTCATTTTTAAACTTTGTGAGACATGGCAATAAGAGTTTATTGACCATAGAGTGGTGAGACCGACATTAACATAGCGTTAGTGTGAAAGAAAAATAAACCTAAAGGAGTTAAAAGAAATATATTTAGAACGAACTTTTAACTAGTGTCAAGGAAAGTAATTATGAGATATAACTCATGGGGTGATGCCTAACTTAAGATTAGGGGTGATGCCCAATCTTTCGCGCTATAGTCTTAAAGAACGGCGATTACTTAATTAAGGTCCGATGAATATTCCCGGTGAATATCTCGGAACCCTCCCACTAATCTTGTACTTACCTGGCTAGTTTAATTGTTGCAAGTATAAATATGGAGCATCTTTAAACTATATCAAGTTTGATTATGGTAAAAGATTTATAAAATCGTCCGTAGCCCTCCATCATTTCAATTGAATACTACTAAGCTTATAAATACTTTGTTTGTTGGCTATCGTCAAGATAATACTATTTATGGCTAAGTAGTATTCATCTGTATATAAGATATAAGGATAGCTTAAGTTGGTTATGCAACTTTGTTGGCCTTCGTCAAGAGTATGCATAAGTTAAATTTAAGTCGGTCAAGAAATAATGGGTCCAAACTTAACTAGATTTTTATGATTTGTTGGCTATCGTCAAGGTCATAAAAGACTAGGGACAAAATCATATCAAGAATTACAAGAATGTAAAAAATAAAAATTATCTAGCAATTATTGAGTATATCGAAGGTTGATACATTCAATGATAATTGGATCTTGATCCCACTTGAAAATAAGGGGTTGTTTTTCGATCACCTCTTATAAATGTTTTGAGGGACTCGAAAAATAGTGGGAGGCATAACTTAGATAAAAAAACGAACCAAATCTATTTTATGTATTGAATATCTGCTAAAATATTTTCTCTCTCTTTTTCAGGCCATCATGTCTAGCTTAAAACTCATACTAGAACAGAACAAGTTAACCAGTCCTAACTACAAAGACTGGTTGAGGAATGTTAAAATTTCCCTAACTTATGACAAAGTAGTATATGTCTTCACAACACTGGAACCCGATCTAGGCCTAGAACCCATTGTAGCAGACAATGAAATCCGCATAAAGTGGGATAGAGATTGTTCACTTGCTCAATGCCTCACAATTGCCTCTATGGATTTGGTCCATCAGAGACAACATGAGAATATGGATGTCAGATCCATATTTCATAATACAGAAGAACTGTATGGCAAGCAACCGCGACAAATAAAGTACACGACATCTAGGAATTTATTCCAGACGAAAATGACTGTGGGATCTTCTGTTGGGGACCATGTCCTCAAAATGATCGCCTATGTCAATGAGCTTGAACTTTTGAACGTAAGCCTAGATGCAGATAGATATACAGATATCGATATGTAGTCCTTGACACTAGCCTACTCCCGATTCATACACAGTTCTTGATGATGGATCTGGAGCCCACTCTTCCTGCCATGCTTAATTTGTTAAGGCAGGAGGAAAGTTCTATGAAAAAGGGACAAACACCAGCTTTGGTTATAGGGAAATCTTCTTCCACTTCTATAAAATTGGTTGCAAGAAAAAGGGAATGAAGAAAACTACTAAACCAAAGAAAGGTGTTAAGAAGGCTATGAAGAAGGACAAATGGAAGGTGAAAATGATGATTGCAAATTGTTTCCATTGTCATAAGTCAAGACACTAGAAAAGGAACTGTCCTGAATCCTAGCCTCACTCAATAAGAAAAAGCAAGTTGTTGCTTCATCTTCCGGTGCGTTGGTTACTCAAAATTGTTTTTCTATAAATCCTACATCTTGGGTATTAGATACCAGATCAGGATCTCACATCTGTAATTTGTTACAGGGGCTGAGAAGTTATAGAAAGCTTGGTGCTAAAGAGATGACCCTACAAGTTGGTAATGGTGCAATAGTTGCAGCAGTTGCGGTTAGGGATTTTCATCTAGCTTTACCAAATGGAAACATTTTGATTTTGAATAGCTGCTATTTTGTATTAACTATGATGTGTAATATAATATCCATATCTTTATTAGATAAAGATGGATATATGTTCAAGTTGGAGAACAATGTTATGAATATCGTATATAATCAAAAGTTGATTGCTTATGGAACATTGTGTAATGGCATCTATATTCTTAATCAAAACGCAATTCTGAATACTCATCATACTAATAAAAGAAAGCACTCAGTTTTGAACGATACTTTCTTATGGCATTATAGACTTGGTCAATAAAGAAAGACTTGGTGAGCTACATAAGCATGGATATTTAGATTCATTTGACTTTGAGTCTTATGATACTTACAAGTCTTGTCTTAAAGGTAAAATGACTAAGACTCCATTTACGGGAACTGGAGAAAGAGTTATAGAACTCTTAGGACTGATACATAGTGATGTATATGATCCTATGTCTACAATGGCCAGAGGTGGCTACTCCTACTTTATTACTTTTACTGATGATTTTTTAAGATTTGGACATGTGTTTTTTGATGAAACATAAGTCTAAAACATTTAAGAAATTTATCGAGTATAAAAATGAAGTAGAGAATCAAACAAGCAAGAAAGTTAAAATTCTTCGATCGGATCGAGAATGCGAATACTTGAGCTCAGAATTCTTAGGGTTTTTAAAAGAGAATGAGATTCTCTCTTAGGTTACTCCACCCTATACACCACAGCTTAAAGGAGGAACCGTACCCTATTAGATATAGTGCATTCCATGATGAGTAATGCTGAGTTACCTTTTTCATTCTAGGGGTATGCGTTGGAAACAACAACATTACTTACTGAATAGGGTTCCAACTAAAGCTGTACCTAAACCTTCATATGAGATATGGTATAGGATGAAACCACATCTTAATTATATTAAGATTTGGGGATGTCATGCTTATGTAAAAAAGCAAGATCCCAAAAAGTTAGAGGCACGCTCAGTATTATGTAAATTTGTAGGATATCCAGGGAATTCCCATGTATATCAATTCTACCACATTGATGAACAAAAAATAATTGTTTCTCGGTATGCTACATTCTTGGAGAAGGAATTTCTTGAAAATGAAATTAGTGGGAGCATGGTAGAACTGGATAAAATTTTAGAGATACAAATCAATACTGATAATTTAGTAGAACCAGAAAATTCAGTTGTACCAGAAGAACCTCAACCACTCCGCAGATATCCAAGGCGATCTCATGCACCTAAGAGACAATATAATTTTCTTGTTGAAGGTAGCATGTTAGATCACGTCATAGATGATGACGAACCTTTGAGTTATCAGCAAGCATCTCAGAGTAGGGACTTTGTTGCTTAGCATGATGCAATGAAATCCGAAACAGACTCTATGTACACTAACAAAGTATGGATCATAGACAATGCTCCTATAGGGGTGATACCTATAGGTTGCAAATGGTTGTTTAAGAAAAAGTTGGGTGTAGATGGAAAATAGAGACTTTTAAAGCTAGACTGGTAGCTAAAGGTTTTCGTCAAAGACCTGGTTTGGACTATGATGAAACCTTTTCTCCAGTGGCTATGCTAAAGTCTATTCGGATCCTACTTGCTATAGCTGCTCACTATGACTACGAGATCTGGCAAATGGACGTCAAAACTGCATTTCTAAATGGTGATTTAGAAAAGTGCATATATTGTCTCAACCAGAGGGATTTGTAGTTAGTGGGAGTAGTGAAAAAGTATGCAGGTTGTTTAAAACCATTTATGGACTGAAGCAAGCATCGCGGAGATGGAACATTTATTTTGATGATGATATCAAAGAGTTTGATTTCATCAAAAATCCAGATGAACCATGTGTGTATAAAAGGATAATTGGGAGTATAGTATCGTTTCTTATTTTGTATGTAGACGATATACTCTTAATCGGTAATGACATACCGTCATTACAAGCGGTTAAAATTTGGCTATCAAAAAGATTTTCCATGAAAGATTTGGGTGAAGCATCCTGTATACTGGGTATTCAGATCTATAGAGATAGATCTAAAAGGATATTAGGATTATCCCAAACTAGATACATTGGCAAAGTGCTAAAGCGGTTTAGCATGGAAAATTCCAAGAAAGGTTTTGTACCTGCATCTCCTGGAATCTCGCTCTCTAAAAAGATGTCTCCCCAGACTGATGAAGAGAGGAAACACATGAGTCTAATTCCTTATGCCTTGGCAGTAGGATCGATCATGTATGCCATGTTATGTACTAGACCGGATATCGCTTATTCACTCAGTTTGGTAAGTTGATACCAATCTAATCATGGAGAAGAGCACTGAAAAGCAGTTAAAAATATACTTAAGTACCTAAAAAGGACTAAAGAGTTATTTTTGATATACAGTAAAAGTGACCTCCAAATGGAGGCTTTTTCCGACTCTAGCTTTCAGAGTGATATCGATGATAGTAAATCTGTTTCAGGATATATTTTTATCCTCAATAGAGGGGCTGTTAGTTGGAAAAGTTTCAAACAGGACACAATAGCAAACTCTACTATGGAAGCCGAATACATTGCGACAAATGATGCAGCCAAAGAAGCTGTCTGGATGAGAAAGTTCCTTTCAGAGCTGGAAGTTGTTCTCACCATTAAAGATCCAGTATCTTTATACTGTGATAGTAATACTGCAATAGCTCTGACAAAGGAACCCCGGTCTCATCATAAGTCCAGACACATTCTGAGGAAGTATCACTTGATCAGGAAGATAGTTGATCGCCAAGAGATCAAAATTCAAAGAGTTGACACAAAAGATAATATACCAGATCCATTCACAAAGGTAATTGCTCGTACACAATTTGAAAAACTTGTTGAGCCATTGGGTATTAGATACTACAATGATTGACCTTAGTGCAAGTAAGAGTTTGTTAGATATAGGTGCCCTGCAGACAATAATTGTATATTATAATAGGACCTATATGAATATAACATTATTGTTTAAAATGATAGTATGCTATTTTAGTCAGATTTATCTGATATTTTAATACAGATAAAGTCCTTAGAATGATACTAGACTATCAGATATTTCGGATATGATCGTAATAAAGAGATCTGATTTGTCCCTAACGTATATTCTAAAATGTTCCTAGTCGATGAAGTGTTAAAATAAGATATCATCACTTTGGGAAGACTAGTGTATACTCTATTTCTCCTTTGGTAGGATGATGATCTATCTCTTATATCATTAATGTGAGACATCAAGATATAGTATACAGGTGACTCATTAGTGAATGAGTTGACTGAATGACTCATTGAGAACATCTAGTTGGTAATTATAGTTAACTGTCAAATAGAAGTTCTCAAGTGATATAGTACATAGTAGTCTCTTGACCTGAGGCATGAGTGTAATATCTTACATGTCAGTATAGGTGTACTTAGACTTTTACCTAACCACAGTTCTCATTGAGGTGTGCATAACGGTTCTTGTTAGGTGCATTCCGAGACATAAGTAGATATTGAGTTGCCAAGATGGGATTCATCTCTCCTAGTATAAGGGGTTGATATCATAAGATTGTTTGATATAACTATAGCCAGGAAATCATTAGCTGAGGTAAATAAGATAAACTGAGTGTTAGTTTGATCTTATAGTTATGAGTTTAATATCAACAAACACTAATCGAGCTATTAGGATTTGACAGTTTTCCATTGTTGGCCTTCTTGTTTTGATGATGTTTAACAAACAATTTACTTCTAATGTTGTTTTTCTAGTATTTGTGTTTTCGTATTTATTGTAGACAAACAACATTGTTGGAGGATGGATGGATTGCGCCATAACGACGATATCAAATGGAGGTTGGCGGAATTGTGGAGTGAAGCAACATATAATTCAAGTTAAAGATCAAGTTCAAGCTTCATCCGCACGTGTACCAAGTTGAGCTTCAATGAAGATCAAGATTGCTTGGGTAATGTAGTTTAGGGTTTTATATTATGTGTGCTAGATACTCTAAGCTCAATATTACACACACACATTATATTGGTTTTCATGTATATATATATAGTTTCATATATACATATATGTTTTGGTTTCCATGTATATATATAGGTATATATATACATACATAGTTTTGAGTTTTCATGTTCATAAATATGAGATTACACATTTCATATTTATTATTGTGTTTTGGTTTAGCTATATAGATATGAAACAAATTTACATTCATATATATATTCATATGTTTCATACTCTATTGAGTTTTTGATAACATTGCATAAAATATGTAATTTTGTGAAAATATTGTCTTATTAGTTTATAGACTTCAATATTAGTTTATACATGTTTTACTAAGTCTATAACAACATTTCATAATGTTTCAAAATGTTGTTTGAGTCAAAATATCAAAATATCAATTTTCAGGTTTTCATGTTTTTGAACATATTTACAAAATGATGATATTTTTTATTTGGGAAGTCCTTTTTCGAAACCAGTCATTGTAGCATGTTTATTATCATGTCTACAATCATTCCCCAAAGTTTTACATTTTTTGGAATTTGTTTGATATTTTTAAACAACATTTTAAAATCAGCAAAACAGTTTTCTGGAATGTCAGATTTCGGTCGACCGCACCGATCGACCGATCTTGTCTTCATATGTTTACTGGGCGACAGAGAACCTGTCGGTCGACCGGTCCGGTCGACCGATGAAAATTTCCGGTTGACCGACGAATTTTCCGGTCGACCGACGATACCTTTTTCTGCTTCCAACGGCTAGTTTTTTGACCATTGTTTTTTGTCCTTTGCTCACGTTTTTGGCTGAGATTTCTAATGGGTATATATACCCCATTGCTGATGTCTTTTCAAAAAAATCAAGAAGTTTTTAAACAAGGGTTTTAAAAAGGGTTTAAGCTTATTTAAGCTTGCTTAAGGGTTTGGTTTAAAGCAGTGTTTGTTTTACAAGTGGAGAAGATCATCTACAGTGTTTGAACTTCATTTCAATCCTCCTCTCCAACTTGATTTTCAGAGAAGAATTCCTAAACTCTATTTCTAGTAATTTATTATTTTATTCATAATTTCTACATGCTAGATTATATATGAGTTTAGTTGTTTTAATTTATTGAATCTCATTGTTACACACACCCATTTGAGCTTATTGTATTTGCATACATAGTATATTAGGGTTGTGAGAGATTGTAACATTGAGTTGTGCTTTAATTGTGTTCTCATCTATTGTAGAGAAAAAATTTATATTTGTTACATTGTGAGTGTTGTAAGGTTTTCGGTGAGCTAGAAAACCGAGTGTGGTGTGAAGTTTTCGGTGAACTAGAAAACCGAGTGTGAGGAGTGACGTTGATCGGTGAGCGTTGAAAACCGATACTGTAAGGTGTAAACGTTGTTCGGGTGAGCGTAGAAAACCCGGTTGTGATAGTGGATTTCTCCCCGGGAGTGGGGAGCGGAGACGTAGGACGGAAGGTCCGAACTCCGTGATCATATCTTGTGTTTGAGTGTGCTTTGGCGTTTATTCATACTTGTGTTTATATTTCTTGTCGCCATTGTCATTAGCTCATTATTTATATGATCCACTATCTAGTTCATATTGTTTACCCTTGTGTTAGTTTGTATATCCTTACACATATCTTATTGTATATCTCTTTGTTAGGATATATTATCTTGTGCTAGTTTATATATCCTTGCATAAATATTTCATCATATAGGATATATCACTTTGTGTATATTGCATATTCTTGCTCATAAGTAATTATATATCATCTTGCAAGAATATATTAGTTAATTAGTTTTAATTAGCATTTAATCGGATTAGATTAGCATAAGACCCTAATCACCCCCCTCTAGGGTCTAACAATTGGTATCAGAGCTTGGTGTTCTTTGATTTAAGGTCTAATCTCCTTGAGTTAAAGATCCAAGTTATCTTTTTGTGCTAATCTTGTTTTGATTGCATTTGTATCTTGCTTGCATATTTTTACAAATCATGGATATGAATGATGCATCTTGTTTAGGCTATGATTCTAGTATTGTTCCTAAACTCAATGTTTCCCCTATGCTCAATGGTGTTTTAGATTCAAAATATTTGTTCAATCTAAAAATATAGATTTATGGGAAATCATTGATTGTGCTTATATTGTGCCCACGTTAGAGAAATCCAAGTGGAGCAAACATGATAAAAAGATGTTTATTATGAACAAGCTTATGTTAGAATTTTTATTAAATGCATTTGATTCATTTATGTCTAACAAGCTTGATTCTTTTGATAGTGCTTACACCTTATGGAAATTTATTGAAGCACATCAAGGGGACTTGGAGGCGATCCGACAAGCTTTGGAGGATCCGGCTTCAAGTTCATGTGGAACATCATGCACACGAGCACTAGGCGATAGCCCTAGTGAGGTTTGTGAGTTCGAAACCACTAATGATTTATCTAGTGATGAACTTGCTTGTGCTAGTTAAAAATTATTACATGCCTACAACAAATTGTAAAATGATTTTAATGATTTAAAATGCAAGCATGATAGTTTAGAATCCGATCATGAGAAGCTAGTATCCAAGTTTGATATCATTGCTAAAGAAAATGAAAATCTTAAAGAAAACAATGATATGTTAAACTTGGAAAATGAAAAATTAACCTCATCAATTTCTAGCTTAGCTCATGAAAGAGATAATGCCATGTTAGAAGTAAAGAACATACAAAATGATACTGCTTCTTTTATAGATAATTATTTATGTTTTACTTCTAGAGGTGCATATGTGCCTAAAAATGAAGATTTGAATCTTATGAAAAAATACATTTCATCTTTAGATTCAACTTTGAAAACATGCATCAATAATCATAAGAAGCTTATGGATATGTGTGCCAAGTCTAAGCCATCATCTACTCATCATGCACACATATATAGCAAAGTTTATAAGTGTTCAATTTGCGGCCGTAAAGGCCATCTAGCTAAATTTTGCTATGATGCACACAAACATAAAAATGTCAAAGCTTCTTGTGCATCTCATGTAGCTTCTTCATCACATGTACACACACACGCACATAATGTTCATCATAAGCATGCTAGTGTGTATAAATGTGATTATTATGGTCGCTTTGGTCATTTGGCCAAATAATGTTTTGACTTGAAAAATAAATCTCTTTTGCCAAATGTTTCTAATAGACCATAAAAGTTTATGTGTAGTGTTTGTGGTAGGTTTGGATACTTAGCAAAATTTTGCTTTGATTTACAAAATATTTCAAAATCACAAGTTGTTCCAAAAGAACTACCTTCGTTTAAAAATGTTTCACATTTGCAAAATAATCTTAAAAGACCATCTTTATTTGCAAATGTTCCTCGTGCACATCCATATGGTCAACATAACCGAATGCATCCTCTTCATTGCACTTATTGCAATCGAATGGGTCATTTGCATAATTATTGCTTTGACCGGACCCGTGCACTAAATGCGCCCAAATGGGTTCATATCCCTAGGGCTTTGAGCTTGAATGATAGGGGTCATGTCCCTAAATCTTTTGGTACCAAGAGTTCTTGGGTACCAAAACAAATTTAATTTTCAAACCAAGATTTTTAGTGTTCTTATTTTTTTGTCTTTCTTGGTTTTGAAAAATGTATTTTAAACTTTATGAAAACAACTCCTCTTAATTGGTTAAATTCCTTTGTTTTCATGATTATTGTTTTTGCTTTGATGAGAGGTTTGCATTTATATAACCCTCCGGGTTTATTGGGTGTTTATTCCCAAATCATGTTTACCGGATGCTAATATGATTATATGGGTTGGAACAAGCTTAAGAGCTTGATATAATTGTTGCCTCTCTTGAAAAGTGTGGTTTGATTTGTTGCTTTTGAATTCATTATAATTCACCTATATGATGATATTTATGTGTTTGTGCTAATGGATCATCTATTTGTGCTTTATAATGTATTCTATGAGTGGTTTGATCAAGTCTTACAAAGAAATTTTTTTTGTTGATCAAACATCATTTTTGGTTTAAATGGTTGATTTATGATTTTATTTGGTTGATTTGTTTTCATTCGAAAACTCTTTTTGCATGATTCTCATGTTTTCTCTCTTTTGATTTCATAAATCTATTTTTTATACATGGTTTTTAGGCTTGTATTTTGAGACACCTATTTATCGTGACATATCATTATGTGTTCTCATTATCTTGTTTGTATGTGAGTGATATCTAGCATATCTTTCATTTATGCTTACTCACATGTTATTACCATGATCTTTATTGCATATATTCCATATGACTTTTTGATAGGGGGAGCAATCCCTATACTTGTTTTATACTCACCCATGCTTATTGATAGGGGGAGCTTTCGCTCTCTTAATTCCTTTGTCCCCTTTTTGATGTTGTCAAAGGGGGAGAAATATTGTGAGTAACATTTCTTTGTTTATATGCATGTGAATTATAATTTATATATTCTTTCTTGTTTATATGCATGTGAAGTATATTTTATATATTCATTCTCTTTCATGCATATATCCTCTTTGTAAATTGTTTGTCATCATCAAAAAGGGGGAGATTGTTGGCCTTCTTGTTTTGATGATGTTTAACAAACAATTTACTTCTAATGTTGTTTGTCTAGTATTTGTGTTTTCGTATTTATTGTAGACAAACAACGTTGTTGGAGGATGGATGGATTGCGCCATAACGACGATATCAAATGGAGGTTGGCGGAATTGTGGAGTGAAGCAACATATAATTCAAGTTAAAGATCAAGTTCAAGCTTCATCCGCACGTGTACCAAGTTGAGCTTCAATGAAGATCAAGATTGCTTCGGTAATGTAGTTTAGGGTTTTATATTATGTGTGCTAGATACTCTAAGCTCAATATTACACACACACATTATATTGGTTTTCATGTATATATATATAGTTTCATATATACATATATGTTTTGGTTTCCATGTATATATATAGGTATATATACATACATAGTTTTGAGTTTTCATGTTCATAAATATGAGATTACACATTTCATATTTATTATTGTGTTTTGGTTTAGCTATATAGATATGAAACAAATTTACATTCATATATATATTCATATGTTTCATACTCTATTGTGTTTTTGATAACATTGCATAAAATATGCAATTTTGTGAAAATATTGTCTTATTAGTTTATAGACTTCAATATTAGTTTATACATGTTTTACTAAGTCTATAACAACATTTCATAAGGTTTCAAAATGTTGTTTGAGTCAAAATATCAAAATATCAATTTTCAGGTTTTCATGTTTTTGAACATATTTGCAAAATGATGATATTTTTTATTTGGGAAGTCCTTTTTCGAAACCAGTCATTGTAGCATGTTTATTATCATGTCTACAATCATTTCCCAAAGTTTTACATTTTTTGGAATTTGTTTGATATTTTTAAACATCGTTTTAAAATCAGCAAAACAGTTTTCTGGAATGTCAGATTTCGGTCGACCGTACCGGTCGACCGATCCTGTCTTCATATGTTTACTAGGCGACAGAGAACCTGTCGGTCGACCGGTCCGGTCGACCGATGAAAATTTCCGGTCGACCGACGAATTTTCCGGTCGACCGACGATACCTTTTTCTGCTTCCAATGGCTAGTTTTTTGACCGTTGTTTTTTGTCCTTTGCTCACGTTTTTGGCTGAGATTTCTAATGGGTATATATACCCCATTGCTGATGTCTTTTCAAAAAAAATCAAGAAGTTTTTAAACAAGGGTTTTAAAAAGGGTTTAAGCTTATTTAAGCTTGTTTAAGGGTTTGGTTTAAAGCAGTGTTTGTTTTACAAGTGGAGAAGATCATCTACAGTGTTTGAACTTTATTTCAATCCTCCTCTCCAACTTGATTTTCAGAGAAGAATTCCTAAACTCTATTTCTAGCAATTTATTGTTTTATTCATAATTTCTACATGCTAGATTATATATGAGTTTAGTTATTTTGATTTATTGAATCTCATTGTTACACACACCCATTTGAGCTTATTGTATTTGCATACATAGTATATTAGGGTTGTGAGAGATTGTAACATTGAGTTGTGCTTTAATTGTGTTCTCATCTATTGTAGAGAAAAAATTTATATTTGTTACATTGTGAGTGTTGTAAGGTTTTCGGTGAGCTAGAAAACCGAGTGTGGTGTGAAGTTTTCGGTGAACTAGAAAACCGAGTGTGAGGAGTGACGTTGATCGGTGAGCGTTGAAAACCGATACTGTGAGGTGTAAACGTTGTTCGGGTGAGCGTAGAAAACCCGGTTGTGATAGTGGATTTCTCCCCGGGAGTGGGGAGCGGAGACGTAGGACGGAAGGTCCGAACTCCGTGATCATATCTTGTGTTTGAGTGTGCTTTGGCGTTTATTCATACTTGTGTTTATATTTCTTGTCGCCATTGTCATTAGCTCATTATTTATATGATCCACTATCTAGTTCATATTGTTTACCCTTGTGTTAGTTTGTATATCCTTGCACATATCTTATTGTATATCTCTTTGTTAGGATATATTATCTTGTGCTAGTTTATATATCCTTGCATAAATATTTCATCATATAGGATATATCACTTTGTGTATATTGCATATTCTTGCTCATAAGTAATTATATATCATCTTGCAAGAATATATTAGTTAATTAGTTTTAATTGGCATTTAATCGGATTAGATTAGCATAAGACCGTAATCACCCCCCCTCTAGGGTCTAACATCCATATCCTAGGCTCGATAGTTTGACATGGTTTGACGAAGAGACCGGATTGTATAATATTATCACTGAGTGGTCCTGATAAAATTGTGTTAGCATCTTGCAGACATTTATCATAACTTATATCCGGGTAGTCTTCATGTGTAGTTAGCACCTCTATTGTACTTGTGGATATCATTCACTGCCGAGTTCTTAAGTTAGGCCCTAGAGTCACACCAAGCGCGTACTTAAATCCTATAAAATACTATTTATAGAGTGATGCATATGATTAATACACATATACGATTTTACCGGATACACATAAACGGATATGTATATCGGTAAAATCGGAATGCTATGTGCTTAGAAAATGAATTTCAGTATTTTTTCCATAAAGTTTACTTTTAGTCAACTAGTTGACTTTTTTTTGTTAACAATTAACTTTTGGTCAACTCATTGACTTTTTGGTTATATGATGACTTATTGGTCAATGATTGTAAAGTTACAAAATATCGTATTTATGAAATACCGTATTGATGTGGTATTTTTATTTATGAAATACACACTTCATTATACCTTGATTAATGAGTCATGAGATGAGTTATTAATGTGGTATGGTTTGGGAATATTGTTTTAGCACATAGTTTTGATTCTTCATGATTCATTGCATGACTCATGGGATCAGTCATTGCATGACTCATAAGAGAATCATTGTTTTGATGACTCGTGGTGTGACTCATAGAATGAGTCATTCATGTCATGATATATTCTTCCTCTATAAATATGAGCTCATTTTATTCTTTCATGGTTAATGAAAAAATAAAATAAATGGTTTATTCATAGTTGCTTTCTATAAAAGAAAAGAAGAGAGATCTACCTCTTACTAAACTCTAGCAATCTTTGAGCAAGAGGAAGTAGTAGAATTTTAAAGTACCCCGGGATGGATATCTTGCCTTGTGTCTCAAGAAGAGTCCGATTTTATCAAGCTCATTTGAAGACTTGGAGATCCACTACGAACAGATTTACTACTACAAGGAGCAAGAGCTAGGGGTTGTTCGATCTTCCATCGAATTACGTTTCGAAAGTATGACTTTCTAACTCTTGTATGCTCTCTTTAATATAGGGATCATGTTAGATTCAATTAGGATGGTCCTATTTTGTTTTTCATGCTATATACATGCTTAGTATTATTATACATACAGTCTTCCGTTGCGTATTATGCATGTATTTAGCGCGAATTTCCTTCATATCCTTCCTCTGGCTAATGGTTTTATGAGAAAAAATAACCCATTTAAGTAAGGAGGAGCCCTGGTCCCTAGGTTGGACCCTTCCTAAGTTCTCCTTGCCAGGAAGCCACTCTGGACCTCTTTAGGAAGAAGGGGGGGAGTTTAGTCATTTTCTTCCTACCGCTTACAAGTCGAACATGTGGAGAACAGCGCGCGTGTTGATGTGGCGTATAGAGTGTACATTTTAGTATAACAGAAGATAACAGGCGATAATAGTCCTAATACTCTATTTAAGGGCCATTAATTTTAATCTTTTCATTGCCGGACTAAACTTACAAATGAAACGGCAACGTACATATACACAAGGAAAGGTAGTCAAAGGAGATGAGTTGCATCCTTCTCCGAATTCGGAAGAAGCACGTTCGTTATGGGCAATACAATATATAGCGTCACATTCCGTCCTGAATCATGCTTTACTCTTTGATTGCGAATGTTTTACTTGTTTTTTTATCCTTAATCATGGCGAGAAATGGAAATATCCTATCCTTTGATAAACCTCAAGTGTTAGATTGAATAGATTCCCATGGCTATAGATTATCGAATTGCTGTAAGGAAAGGGATGGTATTAAAGTTTCGATAACTTCCTTGTAAGATTGTGAGAGTACAGTTGAAAGCTTCGTGTAGTGGACATAAGATAACACTCTTTTCCCCCCCCCCTCTACTATAGAAGAAAGAAATTAAAATGACTTAGGGGGGTTATTGGTTGGGATATTTTGGGGGATAATGGGATAATTTTGGGTATTCTATTTCATAATGTTATTCATTGGGACAATGAACAAGGATAATATCTTTTTGTGTTATTGGTTTTTTGGAACACGAGTGAGACAATTACACCACTTGGGATAAACTTACCCTACTCATATACAAAAATTTTATCCCAATAGTAAAAATTTATCCCATCCTCCATATTAGAACAATGTTGTTCCACTTTGAAGGCAATTGGGATAATTTTAAAATATTTTTGTATTACTTAACTAATACATGCAATTATATTATAAATATATGACATGATATATAAAATATAACATATTAATATTGTAATAATATATTTTAATGACATAATTTAATAACATATATTAATAATATTATATAATAACATATATTAATATTTTAATAACACATATATAATATTTTAATAACATATATTAATAATATTATGTAATATATTATTATATAATATTAATTAGTAATTATAGTATAACGTATTTATTATAATATTATATAATATTTTAGTAACATATATTAATATTTTAATAACATATATATAATATTATAATAACATATATTATTATATAATATATTGTTATATAATTAGTTTATAAAATATTATTATAGTAATTATATATATGACATACTATTATAATATAATATAATAATTACTAATATTAGTAAAATATTATGATATAATATAATATAATACTATAGTTTGAAATAATATAATATATTAACTATAACATGATACCTTTTAATATATATTGTTGTAATTATCATGTAATATATATATATATATATATATATATATATTATATTTTAATTTTAATATAAAATTTTAAAAAGTATTACATTGAATAAATAAAATAATGTATTATATTAACTATTATATTATTAAAATACTATATTAAATATATTGATATTATATTATATTAATTATTATATATAGTATAGCATGCTATTATAATATAATATAATATAATACAATATAACAATTAATAATAGTAATTTGTAACTATAGTACAATATATTATATTTTAATATAAAATAAAATAATATTTATATTATAATAATATACTAAATAATATACTAAACCAATTGGATAAGTTAATTTAGAACTAATTAATAGATAAAATTATATTTTAATAAGGTTTCACATCATCCATTATCCCATATGAATTGTCAAATCAAATATTCAAATTATTTTATTATCCCACTTTATCCCACTTTACCTCACTCAAAATATCCCAAATGGATAAAATTATTCCATTAGAACAATTTTTCTATTTAGCCCTAACTTGTTCCAACCAATAACCCCTTACAATAAGAACAAACATGTCAGCCTAATCTAATAAATTGCTCTCCTCTAATAACTTTTTTTTATAGTAGTACATTAAAGTCCAAGAAAGCTACTTTATCCCTCATGATCACAGGTCGACCCTGTAAGCTTGTGAAATGTGTGGAGCCCGACAGGGGGGAAAAAGAAAATGATTCTCTCATTTAAATAACCTCAGAGCCACAAGTCACCCGCGTGTATGATTGGAAACTGTACAATTTGATGGACACTAAAAAAACGAAAAAAATGTCACCATCCCTAAACTTCACTAGCTGACGCAACAAATAAAAAATATAAATAATTGGGAAGGAGAAAGTTTTTCTACTTTCTCCATCAATAAGATAGGCGAGGATAATTAATGGAGACGAGGTCGGTGAGGAGGACAGTCACCAGGTTGAGATCTAAGTAAAATATTCGGGTATGTTGGTGGGCGTACCTATATGTACAGTATGTGCGTATGTATATTGGTATTTACTTATACAATACTATTAACCAAAAAGTTGAGACGATAGTTTATTTCTAATTAAGCTATCGATGGATGGATTGGTAGTGAGATGTGTCATCAATTATGTCGAATTGGATAAGTGCTGATATTCTTGTTTCTTTCTACCTCCAATTAAGCTATATTTTTTGGAGAAAGGCTAAAGTTCACGAATGTTACAATATATATTGTCATTAATATATATACTTACATATATATTTCTAATGTATACTATATATAGTCATAGCATGATATGGTCATTAATGTATACTTATATATACTTACATATAATATATAGCTATATACTAATATATAAGTATATATTAATACATACTTATATAGATATAATAAGCTTAATCTAATTTTTAATCAATTTTTAGAAAAAAATAAAAAAAAAATCAGAGAAATAAAAAAATAAAATTCGGGCCAGCCTGGAGCCCAGCCCGGTTTGGCCCAGTCCCGGCCCTGGGCTCGGCCCGAACACCCTGAGTCTGAGTCCGGGGTAAGCATTTTGTCCGACCCGGACCAAGAAATCTGGGCATGCTCGATGGGACAACTCTAGGTTTAGTGTATTATCGCCAACAATTCGGGTGTCTCTAAAATTAACCTTAATTTTCTCTATTTCTTTTGGGGATATTGGATATGAGATGGTCTCTTTTTCAAGCAAATGATATATTAGCGATGAGACTCGCATCCTTAAATATGACTAGTAAGTTTTACTTCATGTCTATTTCTTTCTTAAATAGTTTATTTAGCAAAATGATGAAGTTATAACCCCTTCGTCCAATTTCTTTATTAGTACATATTCCCAGAAGATGCTTAGATCAAAGCCAAGGACAGATGCCACTTATACGAGGACAAAAAGGGTGCATTAGGTGAGAGGAGATGATTCTAATCACACGCAAGCAAACACATTGAATACAAATGTCGTGATGTGATCCTAAATGATATTTCGAGGCGAAGCTAACTTATAAGTTATAACACATCATGTTACCAAGGGTTTAATAAATTAGAGTTCACAGAGTTTCTAGATGCCGTTCCCTAATCCTAGTTCCTTTACTTAATTGGGATTGAGATATGTTGGATGTCATTAATGGTGCGTGTATATTCTTAATTTTAATCATGCTGCAATGACTGGAAATCTCTATTTTATGGATTAGTAATTACACAAAGTTACTGCCCTGTCTGTATACATGTACACTGTACTTTTTCTATGAGAGAGACAGAAGAGTACACTGGAAATGAAATGATCAACATAGCTATCCTCTTCTAACGCTTGCTCCAAAACAAACTTTTTTTATCAACTCATTTCCTTTTCGTACAAATGGACAAAATTAAAAGGTTCGATCTTGGGACTAATTTGTTTCCCGACTCATGCCACAAGCTTGGTCCATCCGTTGTACAACAAATTTAAGTATAATTACAATTTTTGCAAATCAACTTGCAACCAATATATTGTAAGTCATTTTGCCAAAAAAGTGATAATTTAAATTTTCAAATAGAAATTACAAAAAGTTAGCAGTTAAAGACAAATAAAGATAGTAGATATCAATATATGAAAGAGTAAATATTCCTAAACTTTAAATAAGTGCGTGCCTTTGTTAAAAATAGAGCTTTTGAGGGGGCGAAAAAGGGGATATTCTCTTCTTTGATATTGTAGTGTTTATATCTATATTTATACTACATATGAAAGAGTATTTGGGTGCTAAAATTTTTTATTCCCCTTTTACCCCTCTTAAAGTTGATAATTCCAACTTCACTTTATTTATTTTCTTTGTTTAATTTATGTTAAAGTCTCATTCAATGAGACTTAAATTAATTAAAATAAATTAATTGAAAATCATCATAATAACAAGATTTAATTAATTTCTTAGGCTCTTAAAGATTCGTAACTTAATTAAATGCATATGTTATGGATCTAATTAATCAACCACTCTTTTATTTCCCTTTACATAACCTCTTTTTCATCTTTACACTATAAATTATAGTCATCCATTCTTTTCAATCTACTACATCACCTACTAACCAAAATTCCTACACCAATATAATAGTTTATGGAATATGTTTTATGAAAAGTTTATCAAATGATTTATAGTGTACGTGGCTTTTATATGTATGTGCACGTTAATACATTGGATAATATTTGTCACATTGTTTGCAGACTTAAAGATTTATTTTTTATGTAGTTAAAGACTATGTCTCATGTTTAACCCAGCTCTTGATTTGCATTATGTCTCTTGAATCCTTGAAAAAGAGAAGGATAATAGACTATAGAATGACTATCATTTGAAAGTCTTGATATTTAAGTGTATGCATAAATCTGGTTTGGAGCTAAAGATTGTTTTTAGTGTGTGTGTGAGTGTGTTTTTTTACTGTGGATTAAGTAAGATTCTTATTGATTTTTAATTCTTAGAAAGAATGTACTCTCTTATTTTTAGAGTTGATGCAAAGCTATTTAAATATTTTTCCTCCTTGCACAATGTTGTAAAGAATTTTTCGTACTATTTATCATAAATTGTGCTTTTTCTTTTTAATATAGATCATAAGTTGTGCTTTCTTATTCATTAGATCTACTCATGGTATAATTCTTAACTAATTACTCTGTTCATATGCACTTTAAGTTCAAAGATACTATCAACTTATCCAACGCTTTCAATGTTTCTTGTCATTTTGATTTTCTTACCTCTATTAAGCATCTTTTATGTTCTTTCATTAAAAAATATGTTGAATCATAAAACTTTGTCTTCTTTTTGATTAATTACCAATAAGTTCTTTATTCACTCAACTTTAGGCTACAAAGATTAACTAATAAAACATAATGGCTATCTTTCTTCTCCTCATTAAGTAAATCAGAATACAAAAATCTATATATGATATATTTGATTGAATTGCATAAACATTTTGATTTCTTATATGAAATCCAAATTATTTGTCTCTTGATTGAGATTCTTTAATTTGAATTATATACAATTTCCATGAACTGAGCTATTCAAACAATATGTTTATAATGTTTGTGCACTACCAAATAATGGGTCTACGGGGACGATTCATAACCGTCCCGCTAGATAAAAAAACCGTCCTCATAGGCCTAAGGGAACGGTTACTCATCCGATACATTTGCTACCATAGTCTTTGGTCTAAGGGGACAGTTCATGATCCAAGTGGCGTGGTTCTTGAATTGTTCCCGTAGACATTTGGGGACTGTTTAACCATGGGGACGGTTCTTATTTTTTCAGATGGTGACGGTTATTTATCAACGGGAACGGTTATATTTTTAAGCTACCGTGACGCTTTCGCACCAAGGGGGACGGTTTCGAGTTTGATCTAAGAGGACTGTGTTATTTTCTATGGGAACGGTTTTGTTTTTGATCTATAGGGACAATTGTTACATCAAAGGGGACGGTTAGAAATGGGGACGGTTTTTAGCAATGGGGACGGTTTTTAGATATAAAGATATGGGAACGGGTATATATAGCAAAGGGGACGGTTTTTAATCTTGATACTAAAGCTTTTGTAATTTTACATGTAATAATAATTTTCACTATTCCAACAAGATACTAGTTATTTAGTATTAATGTTTTTTATTTAATAACCATTGTAACTTTCGTGCATGATATATTGAGGATCAGCATACCATAAGTAAATATTATATCATAAGTGCATATTTGAGAATCAGTAATGTAGAATATATTATTTACTAATACTTCTTAAGCTAAATATGCCACGCGGCATACTAGTACAAGATAAGGAGAGAATGCTATACTATTCTAACTAATGGGGACTGTGTATGCACAATATTTAGCACCTCCTCAAACTATAATTGGATCCAATGAAGGCAATTTTCCAAGAATGAATAGATGTTGTTGTATGTGTTTTTTTTTATAAAAAAGAAGAATCTACTATGTGAGCCTTGATGAGGATATCTACTAGTTGGAGGTCGGTATTCATGTAAGGAAGGGTGATCACGCTAGCAAGGAAGTGATGACGAGTGAAATGATAATCTATTTTGATGTGCTCTATGATCTCGTGAAAGATGGGATTGCTGGTAATCTTAATGATGGGATCATTGGTAATCTTAATCATGCTTATGTCATAGTGTAGAGGAGTCACCGTGGGAGTAGAAACTCCCATGTTAAGGAGAGGGAGTCATAGCAAGACAATTTTGGAAGTGGTTGATGCTATGGCTCGATATTTAGATTCAACACCGGAGCGGGAAACAACTTGTTTCTTAGATTTTTAAGAGAGAGTTGTCAAGTAAGATATAGTATCTGGTGGTGGATCTTTGATCCGTGTCATTACCTATCCAGTCTACATCACTATATGTACTAAGGGTAAGGCTGAGAAGAAGAGGCATTGGCTAGAGTATCTCGAAGGTAGTGCCGCACATGAAGTAATGCAGAATAGTGAGAGAAGTGAGGTGCAGCAATGAACTGACTGAGGATATGCATAACATGAGAGATGTTGGGTCATATAATAGTAAAATCAACCAAACTTCTCATGAGATATCAATGTTGGCTGCCATCAAGTAGTTGATAGCCATTCGTAGCTTTGAGCTTCACATTCAACTCAAAGGGTGTTTTGGTTGGTTTAGACCTGTTAGCTCTGCTTGGGCAATATTATCAACATTTGTTAGGATAGATAATAACCACAAGAGGTTTGAGTGATCTTTAGTATGAGAAATTAGCACAAGTTGCCGAGATCTTTCATCTCAAACTCTTGCTGGAGATAAGATTTGATTTTGATGAAGGTGGATAGATCATTGCTGGTGATAGTCATATCATTGACATAGAGGTAGAGGATTGTGTGGTGCCTACTAGTGGAAGAGATAAACATGGTTGTGTGGATCTCTGTCCTCATTAATATTATAGTGCTTATATATGAGATAAACATGAAGCCGCCGAGTTGCACGACTTGTGTGAATCGGGCAAACCATGTGAAAAGTGCCTACTTAAGGCCGTTAGGGACCCTTTGGGGTGGGGAAGTCAAGGAGGTCGAGTCATATAGATGTAGTGCTGATCACATCTTATTACACTTTTGTATACTCATTATCAATTTTATTTAAAAAAATATAATTACTAATAATATTTTTATTCTAATTTATAGGTAATAAAGAATTACCAAATAAGAGCTTAAAGGAACAAATTCCCTTCTTTTTCAAGTCTATATTGAAGCTAGAAGAAGCCCAAAAGCCCAAAGAAAACAAAGTCAACAAAGTTAACAAAATTTTGTTGCAAGTCTGTTACAAACTAATCAATGGGCTAATTGATTAGCTAATTGATTAGTTTGAAATAGATTCAATCAATAGTTGATTTTGATTTGTTGGAGCCTAATATTGATAAAAGGATTGTGGTTGAAGGTTGTAGGCTATAAATTTTATAAAAAGTTTATTTTGGAGAGGAGAGTTACTCTTAATTGAGAAGGCCTTTTAAATTATAATTTTTTATTTGTAATAAATAATTTTTTTCTATTTTTCTATTTTCTTTCTTCTTCTCCTTTGGTGATGATGATTTACTTCTCAAGTGGCTAACATCTTGTGATGTAAGTTTTTATTTCCTCTTTATTCTTGTGTAGTTTTGCATATTTTAGATTTTAATTTTAGTTTTTTAATTTCATATTTGGTAGTTTAGATTTATTACTTTGCAATATAGATTTATTTCATGCTTTTGTTGGCTTGTATTATAGATTTTATTTTTCTTTCTTTATTTACATTGTAGAGTGGATTTTATTTCTTTATTTATTTTATTGTTGAGATTTACTTTCTTGCTCTTTAATACTTTCTAATATAGATTTTCTTTCTTTCTTTTTATTTTGTAATATGAGTAACTAATTCTTGTAGAAATTTAGGATTAGATAAGCTATTTTAGTTTTCCTTTACATTTTTGAATTGCTCTCTTTATGCTTAAAATGATCATACTTAAGATAATTAGCTGGAGAACTAATTGGTAGAAAAACATTAATAGACTATACTTATCTTAAGTTTTTTGTTAACTTATACTTTTTTTAATTCTAGAGTTATTATCTAGTTATTTTATTGCTTTTCATGAGTAATGATATTGCTTAGACATGATTTTGATAGATTATGTCTATTTTAAGCAACTTGATAGTCTATGCTTAGAGAATCTTAAAAAGATGTGAACGAGAAAAGAAATCTAAAATTAAATATTCAGATTCAATCATGGATTTCTATTCACTTCTCTTGATTTCCTCCATCTATATATTTTCTTCTTATTTTGATTTATTCTTTTATTCCATCTTTTTATTCTAGTTTTGATTTCTTAACTTCATTTTTCCTTTTTTCTTTTTATTTTTAACTTCTTTTTATCTCTTTCTTCTCTCTTGTGTTTGCCTTTCCTTTTTGAACCAAAACACACACATTCATTCTTTATTCTTACACATTTCATGAACCCATTTAGATTTGTATTTTTAATAATCTCCTATTTTGGTTCTTTGATTTGTCTCTTTCACTGTGAAGGATTGAACTGAAAGAAGATTGAAGTTAGAACATGATACTTACTTTAAGAGGGGCTAAACCCTTGAAGAGGTGAGCTCTCTTTCTTGTGATCTTCAATTTCACCATCTAGTTAGGTTTTTACAATTGGAGACAATTAGAAACTAATTAAAAATGATAAACATTTTCTCTTATTAACCATAATAAAATCTTCTCTCTACTTGAATAACTACAAAATATGATAATAAATTCAAATAAGAGATCTCTCTCACATTTGTTTGTTTGTTGACCTTAATTAAATTAATTGTTTATTTTGCTTCCCCTTGTAGTTACTTTTAGTTCTTGGGTGGCATAACATATAGTTTAAGTTTTGAGTTTACTTGACTCTATTAGTGTCTAAGACAAGGTTCAGGAATTGCGTAAGGAGCTACACAAGGAAGGCGATATTTAATTGGTTTTTTTTGGTCAATGAGAATTTTATTCATTCAAACCAAAATTAAGAGTTCTGTACATCATGATTCTCATAGTTGAGAAAACTAAAAACAAAAAAATCACTTACAGCCTAGGGATAACTCCACAAAAACAAGTCAAAATCTACAAAGAATTAATCCAATCCCTGTTTTCAGATTGAATAGGACTATTTAGGACTGGGATCAATATGTCCATCTTAATCTCATTAACTAGCTGTTCGAACCCTTTTGAACTCTGTGAGAAAATCCTGGTATTTCTCTCACACCATATTTTGTATAGAGTAACCGAAAAAGCCATCCTCTTGATCCCCTTCTTGAATCCTCTGCCTCTTAAACAATTGTTGAACCAATCCAATAGGTATCTCCAACTACAAGATCTCCATCTAAACTTGAGCCAACACATAATCCTGTTCCAAACATTCTGAGAATAAACACAGTCAAAAAACAGGTGATCACGATCTTCAGTACCAGCACCTAAACATAAACAGCCGATATTTAATTGGTTATTGACCTCTCTCTAGTACTATCCTTACCTAGTTAAGTGATCAAGTAAACTTAGATATTTTCACTAAAGAATTTTTTTGCCTGGAGCTGGTCTATTATAGTTTAGTCTTAACCCGAGAATTAAGGGTGAATACCCAAGTGGTTGACTTTTGATTTCTTTAGTTAGGTTTTTTTTTCTCTTCTTATTCTCTCTAACAAATCTTCTAGATCTTTTAGTTTTCCCCTTTTTATATAAAAACATTAAAAATTTTAACATTTGTTTTTCTTGTTAGAAATGTTTTCTTAATTTTTTAGTGACATAAAAAATTACTAAAAGGGATTTCATTAGTGTATGCGAGTTTGGATTACTAAAAAAGCTTTCATTAGTTTAGGCTTAACCCGAATTTTTCTTTCATTTTCTTCATCTCTCACGTTCTAATCTGCTGCCACCTCATCTCAAACCCTAAATTTCAAATGTCGTTCCTTTGGAGAATTTTTGCAAAGCAAAACCATAGAGGAGGGCGAGAACTACGACTTTCATGAAGAGGATCAGGCTTATTCCACATTAGAGTGATCCAAACGAAATTCTAAGGCAAGTTCATCTTCTCCAAACTCATCCTCTTAGTTTTTCTTTTTCTTTATTTTGATGGTTAAACCCTAAATTTGATGAATAGATCTGTAGATCCGAATACTAAATGAAAAAAGACAAAATATTAATGACTAGAATCATAATTAATTAATAATTGATGAATTGATTAGGATTAGAACCCTAATTAAACAACCAAAACCTATTTAGTGATGTTTAGGGAGTTTAAATCCTAAAAATCCAAGTTTTGTTGATGCATACTTGTTTGGGCAAACCCCCACTTCATTAAATACAAGATTTAAACATGTTTCCATACCCATGATGATGCTTCATGAGTCCTTTTTGAGAAAGTCGATTAACTTCATGAAAACTGACGATTGTGTTTCTATACTCTGATTGGTCGATTGAACACATGAATCAGTCGATTGATTTGACCTTGAGGATTGAATAATTTTCCTCAGGGTGGTCGACTAATAAATTATCGGTCGACCGATTGAAGCTTGATCTTGTGCATGTTTGTGCACATTTGCATCCGGTCGACTGATGGGTTATCAGTTAACTGATTTGGAGCTGTTTGCATGTAATGATCTTCTACACATGTTTGGTCGTGAACACGAAGGACATGACCACACGTAGATACATGTGCATGGATATGGTGGTGTATGTGTTGGGTTTAGGCATGAACAGATCCTCGTGAGTGCGTGTCCATATGTCGAACTGTCATAGCGTAGGGGCAACAACTATCAAGTTGCATAAGTCAACGTCAAATGTTTGCATGGATGGCCGAGATAGGTTGTGAGCCGCATGAGGTTGTGATGCACCGTAGGATACTGCGAGTACCTATGCTCCGTATCATACTTCTACATAGATGTCCGAGTTAGGCTGTGTGCCACATGGTATTGCGATGAGCCACAGGATACTGTGAGCACCGAGACTCCATATCTCTTTTATTTGCATTATCTTTCGGATTAAGCTGATATGTCTATACTCCACTTGGTGTTCGAGTTAGGTAGTGAGCCGCATGATATTGCAATGAGCTAAAAGATATTGTGAGCACCTATACTCCACACAATTATTGTTGAAGAGGATTAGACAATATTTTATATTTGCTCCCGTGTCACCTAGCCCGAGGGTAGTGTGTAATACTGTGTTTTGACATACATGACGTATCTCAGACGAGGTATTGATGATGTATTTCTTTTCCTACTTCTTTTTCCTAAATTTTGGGAGTTGATATTTAGCGATTCATAATTTGAGATATATAGTATATACATAGATTTTCATGTTTAGATTACTCCCTCGACGTACTCATCTCGTGTTGTGGGTTTCTAAGTCTTAACTCCTCTCAGCACAGAGTTTTTGATATGTATACCTATATGCTATGTGTAGTAACTTTCTGTTGTAGGCATTACCCCTTCCTCCATGGGGACGGTGGAGATATTCTTGCTAGCGCTCTGACACTCGTTGATTCCATCTTTTTCAGATAGCGGGTCAGGGATTCGGAGAGCCGCAGATTGATGGAGACTTAATATAGTTATCGTCATTCATAGGTAGTTAGTCGATGCTCCATGGCGGATTATTTATTGTTTTATGACTTTTAGAGATTTTTTCATTTTGGAGGCTGAGTGCCTATGTAACTTTCAGTTGACTCTTATGTGTTAGAGATTCATTTTTCTTATTCCAGTTTATTAAATGTATTTTCTTTTCTTCTATTGGAACATAATTATAATTATTATTGGATATCTCTTCTTTTATTGTGTTCATTGTATTTTTATCTTTATTATATCTGCTTGTACCCTCACTTGTTTTCATTTAACATTTGCTAAAGTGATATTAATGTGATGGTAAAATATGTTTATGTACAACATTCAGTGCATGGTAGGTTTGACATCCTTGTGCTCACCTTGGACTGCAGCCATGTGTGAAACCATGGGCGTCATAGTTGTTATAAGAGCTCTAGTTCTAGCATCCTTAGGATATCTTGTGCCGAGTCATGGAGCTAGTATGGAGTTTCCTTAGGGCTCATGTATGGAGTTTGCTAGGAATTCCTAGATTGAGTGAGGATGTAATGCGCATGATTAGAGAATTTACAAATTTTTTCTATGCTTAACTTACTTTAACTATAAAGTATTTTCGAGAATACTATGTTTTATGCATTCCTATTGTTGTATGCTATGTTATATGTTTGTGTTCTCATTTACTGTATCTAATAAGCTCTCCTCCTGAAATATAGATGTCGGGACATGGTGGTCGATGCCACTATCTTCCAAGAGGCTGAGACCGTCATGTTTTAGAAGAAAAAAGAGGAAAACTTTAACGAAAGATAGTCTGAGGAGAAGGGCAAGGGAAAAAGATCATTTACAGGACCTGGAGGACCTCAGCAATAGAGTGGGCCTCATCTGAATGTTCAGCAGTAGCAGCAAAAGCAGAGTTCTCGTCAGAAGGGACAACAGGATTGGAAGTGCCAAACCAATGAAAGTTTCAAGGAAACTGCTACAATTGCAGCAATTATGGACATTTAGCCAGGGACTGCCACAACGCGCCGACAGGAGGACAGTAGGGCAAAGGTCAGGGTCAGTAGCAGGGTCGTGGATAGGGCTATGGGTATGGTTAGCAACAGAAAATTGAGTCAGGACCGATAGTCTAGAGGAAAGAGGGTCAGGTGCATGCTATTCAGGAGTTACCTCAGGGACAGATGGTTCCGTATGCATCAGAGTCTCCAACACAATAGTCTATAGCTTCTGACAGAGTTTACAAAGTTGTACCTCGTGATCATAGGGCGAACGGGGCCGTGGTGGAAGGTACATTCCTTGTGAATGTTAGCCTTCTTATTTTGATGATGTTTAACAAACAATTTACTTCTAATGTTGTTTGTCTAGTGTTTGTATTTTCGTATTTATTCTAGGCAAACAACAAGTTGGAGGTTGGATGGATTGCGCTTCAACGATCATATCCAAAGGAGGTTGGCGGAATGTTGGGTTGAAGCCTTGCAATTCAAAGTTAAAGATCAAGTTCAAGCTTCATCCGCATGTGTACCAAGTTGAGCTACATTGAAGATCAAGATCAAGCTTGGGTAATATAGTTTAGGATTTATATTATGTGTGTTAAGTACGTTAAGCTCAATTATCTATACACACACATTTTATTGGTTTCCTTGTATATATATGTAGTCACATATATATACAACACAAGTTTTGTTTTTCATGTATATAAATATGAAATTACCTGTTTCATATTTATTATTGTGATTTGGTTTATCTACCTAGATATGAAACAAATATATTTTCATATACATACTCATATGTTTCATTTTCTATTGTATTTGTAAAAATATTATTTTCTCAGTTTATAGACTTAATAACAATTATATACATATTTTATTAAGTCTACAAAATCATTGTGCAATGTTTCAAAACATGGTTTAGCCTAAATGTCAAAATTCATATGTTTACACTTTCATGTTTTGGACTATTTTGTAAAATGATGATATTTTTCTAATTGGGAAGTCCTTTTAGGAAACCAGTCATTGTAGCATGTTTATTATCATGTCTACAATCATTCTCTAAAGTTTTATATTTTTTAGAATTTATTTGATATTTTTAAAAGGGGTTTTAAAATCAGAAAAACAGTTTTCAAAATCAGATTTTCATATATCAGTTGTCGGTCGACCGCACCTGTGATCATTCGTCAGTGGGCAGTAGAGAGTTTGTCGGTCGACCGCACCGGTCAACCGAGAGCTCAAAATTTCTATCGGTCGACCACACCGGTCGACCAAATAAGTCTCTGCTCGATTCTCAGTCTGGGATCTGCATCGCGGTCGACCGTGAATTTTTTCGGTCGACCGTCGCTTTGTCAGCTCTCTTCCCAATGGCTATTTTTGTTACTGTTGCTGGGGATGTTTTTGTCTTTTTCTTGGGGGTTTTTGGCTGAGGTCTTGGAGGCTATAAATACCCTCTTTGATCTCAGTTCTCAAGTAACAAAAGAGAATGTTTTAAAGAATTTTAAAAGAGTTTAAGCTTGTTTAAGGGTTTGGTTTAAAGCTGTTTTGGTTTTCACAAGTGGAGGAGATCATCTTCTTGTTTGGGCTTAAATCTCAATCTCTCCATCTTGATCTATTGAGAAGTTTTCTAAACTCTACTCTAGCTTTTATTTATTAATTATTTGTTAATTATCATTTCTATTAAGGCTAGTTTTATATTGAGTTTAGATTTGATTTTATCTCATTGTTACACACACCCACTTGAGCTTATTGTATTTGCATACATAGTATATTAGGGTTGTGAGAGTTTGTAACATTGAGTTGTGCTTAATTGAGTTCTCACCTTGTTAGAGAGAAAAATCATTTGTTATATTGTGCTTAATTGTGAGATCACTTTGTAATACACTTGTACACCGAGTGAGGAGTGTGTGGTGAGAGTCGAGGATCGTTCCAAGAGGAGTGGCGTCGGTTGACGAACCTAGAGAGAGGTTGTAACCGAGCACTTGAGGGAGACACGGCTAGGTCCAACACTTGTGTGGGTGTAGAGTGTGATTGCATAGTATTTGTTGTGTGAGAGTTTTCGGTGAACTTGTAAACCGAGTGTGTAGAAGTTCCGGCTTTCAAACCGGGTTGTGATAGTGGAGTATCTCCTCGAGGTGAGGAGCGGGGACGTAGGTCGTGGGGACCGAACCTCGTAAACATATCCTTTGTTTGTGATTGCATTGGCGCACTTGTTTTCATGTTCATATCTTACATCGCCATTGTGTATTGCTTGTTGATCATTTTTCCCTATCACATTTGTAGTTAAATTGTTTACCCCTTATGTTAGTTTTATATCCTTGCATATATCATATAGCATATCTCATTACTAGGATATATCCCTTTGTTCATATTACTTATCCTAGCTCATATATCTTGTTGTGTTTCATACTTACTAGGATAACTTGTTAATTAGTTTTAATTGGCATTTAAATCGGATTAGATTAGCATAAGACCCTAATCACCCCCCCTCTAAGGTCTAACAATTGGTATCAGAGCTTGGTGCTCTTTGATTTAAGGTCTAATCGCCTTTAGTTAAAGATCCAAGTTATCTTTTTATGCTAATTTTATTTTGATTGCTTTTGTATCTTGCTTGCATATTTTTACAAATTATGGATATGAATGATGCATCTTGTTTAGGCAATGATTCTAGTGTTGCTCCTAGATTAGATAATTTTCCCTATGCCCAATGGTGTGTTAGATTTAAGCTATTTGTTAGATCTAAACACTTTGATTTATGGGAAATTTTAGATGATGCTTATACTGTGCCCACATTGGAGAAATCCAAGTGGAATAAGAATGATCATCGTATGTTTACAATGAAAAATATTTTGTTAGAATATTTGCTAAATGCTTTTAATTCATCTATGTCTAATAAGTTTGTTCATTTTGATAGTGCTTACAAACATTAAAAATTTATAGAAGCACATCAAGAAGACTTGGAGGCGATCCGACAAGCTTTAAAGGATCCCGCTTCAAGTTCATATGGAGCTTCATGCACACGTGCACTAGGCGATAGCCCTAGTGAGGTTTGCGAGTTCGAACCTATTAATAATTTATCTAATGATGAACTTGCTTGTGCTAGTGATAAATTATTGCATGCCTACAAGAAATTGCAAAATAATTTCATTAATTTACAAAGCAAGCATGTAATTTTGAAATCCGATCATGAGTCTTTAACTTCTAAGTTTGATACTATTTCTAATGAAAATATGATCCTTAAAGAAAACAATAAAAAGTTAAAATTGGATCATGATTCTTTGCTTTTAAACTTTGGTAAGTTAACTCATGAGAAAGATAATGCCATGTTAGAAGTAGAGAACATACAAAATGATACTACTTCCTTTATAAATGACTATTTATATTCTACTTCTAAAAGTGCATATGTGCCTAAAAATGAAGACTTGAATCTTATGAAAAAATGCATTTCATCTTTAGATTCAACTTTAAAAATATACATTGATAAACATAAGAAACTTATGGACAAGTGTGTTAAATCTAGTGCTACAAAATCACCTACATACTATGCACACTTGTATAGCAAAGTTTACAAGTGCTCCATTTGTGGTCGTAAAGGCCATTTAGCTAAATTTTGCTATGATGCACAAAAACATAAGAATATTAATCCTTCTTGTGCATCTCATCAAGTCTCTTCATCACATGTACACACGCATGTACCCATTAATCATCATAAGCATGCTAATGTGTATCATTGTGATTTTTGTGGTAGAGTTGGTCACTTTGCTAAGTTTTGTTTTGATTTGCGAAAAGTTTCTAAATCGTAAAATATTTCAAGTAGACCAATATTTTTTCAAAATATTTCTCATTTGCAAAATGATCTTAAAAGACCATCTTTATTTGCAAATGTTCCTCGTGCACATCCACATGGTCAACATAACCAAATGCATCCTCTTCATTGCACTTATTGCAATCGAATGGGTCATTTGCATGATTATTGCTATGACCGATCCCGTACACCACATATGCCCAAGAGGGTTTATAACCCTAAGGCTTTGAGCTTTAATGATAGGGGTCATGTCCCTAAACAAACCGGTACCAAGAATACTTGGGTGCCAAAATAATTTTTAAGCCAAGAATTTTAGTACTTTTATTTTTCTTTTTCTTGGTTTTGAAAAATGTATTTTAAACTTTTATGAAAACAATTCCTTTTATTGGTCAAACTCTTTTGTTTTCATGATTATTGGTTTCGTTTTTATGAGAGGTTTGTACTTATATAACCCTCCGGATTTATCGGGTGTTTATTCCTAAATCTTATTTTCCGGGTGCTAAAATGTTTATATGGGTTGATACTAGCTCAAGAGCTAGATATAGTTGCCTCTCTTGATTTGTGAATCAATGATGATTTGATTCTACGTTTTTCGATTTAAACTTTGATTTATGATTTCTTTTGGTTGATTTGTTTTCATTTGAATTTTTTTGTATGATTCTCATGTTCCTCTTCTTTTGATTCCGTAAATCTATTCTTTTATATGGTTTTTATATTTTTTGTGTTAATGAGACACTTCTTTCATATTAACATATTTATATATATTTCTCATTGTCATTATGTATGTGAGTTGTGTTTAGCATATTTTCATCTATGCTTGCTCATATATGTTTGCCATGATCTTCATTTCATACATTCATGAGGCATTTTGATAGGGGGAGCAATCCCTATATCTTTCTATATGTTATACTTATTTGATACTCACCTATACTTATTGATAGGGGGAGCTTTCGCTCTCTTCATCCATTTGTCCCCTTTTTGATGTTGTCAAAGTGGGAGAAATATTGTGAGTATATTCTTTCTTGTTTATATGCATGATATATTATACTTTGTATATTCATTTCCTTTCATGCATATATCCTTTTTGTAAATTGTTTGTCATCATCAAAAAGGGGAAGATTGTTAGCCTTCTTGTTTTGATGATGTTTAACAAATAATTTACTTCTAATGTTGTTTGTCTAGTGTTTGTATTTTCGTATTTATTCTAGGCAAACAACAAGTTGGAGGTTGGATGGATTGCGCTTCAACGATCATATCCAAAGGAGGTTGGCAGAATGTCGGGTTGAAGCCTTGCAATTCAAAGTTAAAGATCAAGTTCAAGCTTCATCCACATGTGTACCAAGTTGAGCTACATTGAAGATCAAGATCAAGCTTGGGTAATATAGTTTAGGATTTATATTATGTGTGTTAAGTACGTTAAACTTAATTATCTATACACACACATTTTATTGGTTTCCTTGTATATATATGTAGTCACATATATATACAACACAAGTTTTGGTTTTCATGTTTAAAAATATGAAATTACCTGTTTCATATTTATTATTTTGATTTGGTTTATCTACTTAGATACGAAACAAATATATTTTCATATACATACTCATATGTTTCATTTTCTATTGTATTTGTGAAAATATTATTTTCTTAGTTTATGGACTTAATAACAATCATATACATATTTTATTAAGTCGACAAAATCATTGGGCAATGTTTCAAAACATGGTTTAGCCTAAATGTCAAAATTCATATGTTTACACTTTCATGTTTTGGACTATTTTGTAAAATGATGATATTTTTCATTTGGAAAATCCTTTTTGGAAACAAGTCGTTGTAGCATGTTTATTATCATGTCTCCAATCATTCCCCAAAGTTTTACATTTTTTGGAATTTATTTGATATTTTTAAACAGGGTTTTAAAATCAGAAAAATAGTTTTCAAAATCAGATTTTCATATATCAGTTGTCGGTCTACCGCACCGGTCGACCGCACCTGTGATCATTCGTCAGTGGGCAGCAGAGAGTTTGTCGGTCGACCGCACCGGTCGACCGAGAGCTCAAAATTTCCATTGGTCGACCACACCGGTTGACCGAATAAGTCTCTGCTCGATTCTCAGTCTGGGATCTGCATCGCGGTCGACCGCGAATTTTTTCGGTCGACCGCCGCTCTGTCAGCTCTCTTCCCAACGGCTATTTTTGTTACCGTTGCTGAGGCTGTTTTTGTCTTTTGCTTGGGGGTTTTTGGCTGAGGTTTTGGAGGCTATAAATACCCTTTTTGATCTCAGTTCTCAAGTAACAAAAGAGAATGTTTTAAAGAGTTTTAAAAGAATTTAAGCTTGTTTTAAGCTTGTTTAAGGGTTTTGTTTAAAGCTGTTTTGGTTTTCACAAGTGGAGGAGATCATCTTCTTGTTTGGGCTCAAATCTCCATCTCTCCATCTTGATCTATTGAGAAGTTTTCTAAACTCTACTCTAGCTTTTATTTATTAATTATTTGTTAATTATCATTTCTATTAAGGCTAGTTTTATATTGAGTTTAGATTTGATTTTATCTCATTGTTACACATACCCACTTGAGCTTATTGTATTTGTATACATAGTATATTAGGGTTGTGAGAGTTTGTAACATTGAGTTGTGCTTAATTGAGTTCTCACTTTGTTAGAGGGAACAATCATTTGTTATATTGTGCTTAATTGTGAGATCACTTTGTAATACACTTGTACACCGAGTGAGGAGTGTGTGGTGAGAGTCGGGGATCGTTCCAAGAGGAGTGGCGTCGGTTGACGAACCTAGAGAGAGGTTATAACCGAGCACTTGAGGGAGACACGGCTAGGTCCAACACTTGTGTGAGTGTAGAGTGTGATTGCATAGTGTTTGTTGTGTGAGAGTTTTTGGTGAACTTATAAATCGAGTGTGTAGAAGTTCCGGCTGTTAGACCCTAGAGGGGGGTGATTAGGGTCTTATGCTAATCTAATCCGATTTTAATCCGAATAAAACTTATTAATAAGTTATCCTAGCAAGTATGAAATATAATAATATATATGAGCTAGGATAAGTAATATGAATAACAAGATATATCCTAACAAAGAGATATAGGCTATGTATGTGCAAGGATATATAAACTCAAGGGTAAACAATCTAAACTAGATAGTGGGCAATATAATCAACAAGTAATATACAAAGGCGATATAAGATATGAACATAAAAATAAGTGCGCCAATGCAATCACAAACTACCAATTTGATTAAGGAGTTCGGTCCCCACGACCTACGTCTCCGCTCCTCACCTCAAGGAGATCTCCACTATCACAACCGAGTTTTCTACGTTCACCCGAACAACGTTTACACCTCACAATACAATCACTATGCAATCACACCTCACACACTAAGTGTTGGTCCTAGCCCGTGTCCTCCTCCTCATGTGCTCGGTTACAACCTCTCCCTAGGCACGTCAACCGACGCCACTCCTCTTGGATTCGATCCCGTCTCTCACCACACACTTCTCTCGGTGTACAAGTGTATTACAAGTGAATCCTCACAATTAGGATCAATACAAAGTGTTTGTTCTCTATAATGAATGAGAACGAATTATAAGCTCACTCTCTAAGTTACACAATCCCACAACCCAATTATACTATGAATGTAAATATAATAAGCTCAAGTGGGTGTGTGTAACAATGAGATAAAATCAAATCTAACTCAAATAGCAAACTAGCAATAATAAGAATATGAAAATCAATAATAAAATTGGTAGAGAAAAGAGTTAGAAAACTTCTCAATAGATCAAGAGGTAGAAGGAGAATAGTTGGATGCCCAAACACCAATAGATGATCTCCTCAAGCTCTTGTGAAATTGATTTCTCAAACTCAATCTTCCAAATGATTAAAAGCTTCTTAAACACACTTAAACCAAACTAAAACCCTTGTTAAAACTCTTTTAAACTTGGTTACAAACTCTCTTAGATGATAGAAAATAGTTATGGCAAAGAGGTATATATAGGCTTGAAGAAACCAACCCCAAAAACCTCAAAAAACCATTAAAAAACAAAAAATAGCAATTAGCCGTTACTGTGCAACGGTCGGCTGCTACAGTAACTTCGGTAGACCGATACGGTCGACCGTGAGCCATATGCAAAGCTGAGTATCGTCCAGAGAGTTTGGCGGTCGACCGTACCGGACGACCGAGGGTACTGTAGCACTACGTATCAACTTTGTAAAATCAATTAAAAATAGTAAAACAGCTCCAAAAAATATGAAATTTTGTGGGAAGGTTTTAAACATGTAGAATAACATGTTAGAGAAAGAATTTCTGAAAAATAGTTTCCCAGTTGAGAGATATAAATATTTGAACACAGATTTACAGTTTCTAAAAAACTACTAACATACACAATTTGTAAAATCAATTGGGCATAGTAAATCAACTCTAAAAATAGTAAAATTTTGAAAAAAGTTTCTAAACATGTGGATAAACATGTCAAAGAAAGAATTTCTTAAATACCACTTCCCATTTATGAAAACTCATCTATTTTGTAAAACATGCACGAACATGCGTACGAACAAAAACATGATTTTGTAAATTCTATTAAACATAACAAATCAATTCCAAACTTGATAAAACTTTGCAAAATGTTTATAAACATGAAAACAAACATGTTAAAAAAAGAATTTCTTAATTTTTATTTCTCAATTATGAAAACTCATGTATTTTGCAAGTATGTCCAAAACATTAAAAGTTGATATACATGAATTTTGATGTTTTGACATAAACACAACTTTTGGAAACTTTTGTATGGCTTTATAGACTTAGGAAAAAATATAAAAACATATTATCAAGTCCATAAACCAAGAACACAATATATTTTCAAATATAATAGAATATGAAACATATGAACATATATATGAATATATATTTGTTTCATATCTAAAAAATCAAACCAAACCATATATGTATATATAACTATATATATATATATACAAAAACCAAAACGTGTATGTGGGTATATAATTGAGCTTAAAGTACTAACACACATAATATAAAACCTAAACTAGATTACCCAAGCCGATCTTGATCTACAATAAATAAGAATACACAACAACTAGACAAACAACGTTAGAAGTAAATTGTTTGTTAAACATCATCAAAACAAGAAGACCAACACCGGCTTCCAAACCGGGTTGTGATAGTGGAGTATCTCCTCGAGGTGAGGAGCGGGGACGTAGGTCGTGGGGACCGAACCTCGTAAACATATCCTTTGTTTGTAATTGCATTGGCGCACTTGTTTTCATGTTCATATCTTACATCGCCATTGTGTATTGCTTGTTGATCATTTTGCCCTATCACATTTGTAGTTAAATTGTTTACCCCTTATGTTAGTTTTATATCCTTGCATATATCATATAGCATATCTCATTGCTAGGATATATCCCTTAGTTCATATTGCTTATCCTAGCTCATATATCTTGTTGTATTTTATACTTGCTAGGATAACTTGTTAATTAGTTTTAATTGGCATTTAAATCGGATTAGATTAGCATAAGACCCTAATCACCCCCCTCTAGGGTCTAACAGTGAACTCCTTCCCAAATCGGATTCTTTTTGATTCAGGAGCTTCGCATTCTTTTATATCTGTTGTATTCATGGATAGACTTCAGTTAGTTACACAACCTTTTGACATTCCTTTGTTAGTTTCTACTCCTTTAGGTGATGTGTGCCTATTAGAGAGTATCTATAGGAGGTGTGTTGTCAGCCTAGACGAGTCTGAATTCAGAGTTTATTTGATCGTCTTGCGCATGTCTGAGTTTGATGTGATTCTTGGTATGGATTGGTTATCTTCCTACCATGTCAGCAAAATAGTCAATTTGTGAGTGTCCGATGGGACTAAGTTGGTTGTAGCAACCTCATAGGGGAACCAGTTTGCAGCGTCATTTCTAACATAGATCGAGGAGGTGTTGCAACAGGATCAGGTTGCTATTTGTGCGAGACCAGAGTAGTCTCAGAGTGTGAGAATGTCTTTTAAGGGTATACTTGGATTGCCTCCAGTGAGAGAGGTTGAGTTCTGCATAGAGTTATAGCCGAGAACTACACCGATATCCCGTGTACCCTATCGTATGGCCCCTACTAAGATGAAAGAGTTACTAACTCAGTTAGAGGAACTCATTGCTTATGGATTTATTCGCCGGAGCCATTCACCGTGGGAAGCACCGGTCCTTTTCGTGAAGAAGAAGGACGATAGCCTTCGTTTGTTTTTCGATTACCGTGAGTTAAATAAGGTCACCATCCAGAATAGATATCCATTACCGATGATTGATGACTTATTCAACTAGTTGTAGGGAGCATAGTATTTCTCAAAGATTGACCTTTGATCTGGTTATCACCAGTTGCGCGTTCGGGAGATGAATATTCCTAAAACCGTATTTTGGTCTCGGTATGGGTCCTTCGTATTCCTTGTCATGCCATTTAGTCTGACTAATGCACCTACAATATTCATGGGTTTGATGAACCATGTTTTTCGTCCATATCTAGACCAGTTTGTGATTGTTTTCAGCGACGACATCCTCATCTACTCAAGATTAGAGCCCGAGGATGAGCAACATCTTCGTTTGGCATTGTAGACTTTGTAGGAGCACCAATTGTATGCTAAATTTAGCAAATGCATGTTTTGGCTTTCAAAGGTCAGATTCTTGGGTCATATTCTTTCAAAGTAGGGTAGTGCAGTTGATCCAGCTAAAGTTAAGGTAGTTCTTAATTGGGACTCACTGAAGATAGTTACAGAGATTCGTAGCTTCTTAGGACTTATCGGTTACTATAGGAAATTCATCCAGCATTTCTCCAAAATTGCTACCCTACTGACATACCTTACGAAGAAGGGTGTTCAGTTTGTTTGGGGGCCAGAGTGTCAGAATGCATTTGAGATTCTAAAGGCCAAATTGACTACAACACCAGTGTTGATTATTTCGAGTAGTGACAATACTTTTATTGTCTACACGGATGCATTGTTGTTAGGATTAGGAGGTGTTTTGATGCAGACTCAGAGTAGTTGCTTATATCTCACGATAGTTGAGAACTCATGAGCAGAATTATACCACTCACGACTTAGAGTTAGCAGTGGTGGTCTTCACACTTAAATATTAGAGACATTATCTTTATGGGATTCAGTTTGAGCAGTTTACAGATCATCAGAGCCTGAAATACCTTTTCTCTCAGAAGGAACTCAACTAGAGGCAGCAACGATGGGTCGAGTTCATTAAGGATTACTAGTTCATGCTTTAGTACCATCCGGGGAAGGCGAATGTCGCTTATAGCTTTGAGGTGCTCATTGTACCGAGATCTTCTTATCCTCAGTCAGTTTGACTTCATACCAGAGGTTGGTGAAAGCAGTACGTTTTTAGGAACGTTAGCAGTACAGCCATCATAGACTGATAGGGTGGTCAATGCTCAAATGGAGGACTCTTGGGTTCAAACCCTAAAGGGGAAAATTTTCAAAGAGCACAAGGTAGATTGGACCATCAGATCAAATGAAGGCCTTCAAATGAGGGGCCAGTTGGTAGTGCCAGATAATCCATAATTGAAGAAGGAATTATTTGATGAGGCACACCGTACCAAGTACACAGTATATCCAAGTACAACTAAAATGTATAAGGACTTGAAGAGACACTTTTGGTGGAACAACATGAGTAGAGATGTTGTAGAGTATGTATCTAAATACTTTACCTGTTAGGAGGCGAAGGCAGAACATCTGAGACCAGCTGGTACCCTACATCCCTTACCTATTCCTGAATGGAAGTGGGCAGATATTTTAATGGATTTTATTGTGGGATTGCTGAGGTCTAACAAAGGAAATGATTCCATCTAGGAGATTGTCGATCAACTGACGAAGTCGACGCACTTCTTGTTTGTTAAGACAACTCATACTGCAGAGACTTATGCAAGGATTTTCATTTGGTAGATTGTGAGATTGTATGGAGTTCTAGAGACGATTGTATCGGATCGTGGCTTAGTATTCACATCACATTTCTAGAAGAACATCCAGAATTTTTTCGGTAGCCTGCTAACTTATAGTAGTATTTTCCACCCGTAGACAGATGGTCAAAACAAAGAGAGTCAACCAAATATTGGAGGACATGCTTTGGGCATGTGTGTTAGATTTTCAAGGCAGTTGGAAAGATCATATACCATTGATTGAGTTTGCTTACAATAATAGTTATCAATTGACTATAGGTATGGCTCCTTATGAGGCATTGTATAGGAGGCCATGTATATCTTCGCTTTGTTGGGCAGAACCGAAGGATAGCTTACTTCTTGGGCCAGATCTTATTAGACAGACTTCAGAGCAGATAGCGTTAATTCAGAAGCATATTCTTGTAGTCCTAAGTCTGAAAAAGAGTTAAGAAGATCATAGGCGAAGATTCTTAGAATTTTATGTTGGAGACTATATCTTATTGAAGGTATCATCGATGAAAGGTGTTAAACAGCTAGATAGATGGGGAAAGCTTACCCCGAGATATATCGATCCGTGAAACAGGAAAGGAGCTGAGGAAGCTGAGGAAAGGAGCTGAGGAAGTTTCCTAGGAGCGTAAGGAGGATATGCATCTTGATTATCCACGCCTGCTCGAGCAGGTATAATATTAGTTATAATATGTTGGTGTTTATCTTATCTATATAGTCGCATTTACACTTCACGCTAGAATGTGGGTGTAGGTTTTCTAAAAATTTCTGCAGATAGCTGATCCCCATAAAGCACTGATGATGGAAGTTACAATCTGATGACTTTCATAATAGCAGACAAGAGATACAAATTGATGAATCTTTTAAAGAGTCAAATGTAAATATTACGAGATGACAATCTTTGCAATACTCAAAGAAAGAGATTACAATTACTGATCACTTCAAAGCAAAATGCGAGGGGTATTCCCGTGTTTCAACTCTAAAACGCGAGGGTCATTCCTACGTTCTAGCTCTAAAACGCGAGGGTCATCCTTGTGTTCCAGCTCTAAAACATGAGGGTCACCCTCGCGTTTCAATCCTAAAACACGATAGTCATCCTAACGTTTGATCTTCAAATGCGAGGCTCACCTCCGCGTTCTAAACTTCAAACGCGATGCTCACCTCTGCGTTTCACAGAGTTGAATGTGAGGCTCGTTCTAGAACGCGAACCTTGCGTTGAGCATTTCAAACACAATTTGAATGGTTTCAAAATCGTGTTTCCAAATAATGGGGCCATTAAGCCCCCATTATAAAGCAAATTAAGGGGTTAGTTACACCCCTAAAAGCCTACATATACCTAGGAATTTAGCTGAAGAGAGATCCTCTTTGGTATCATCTATGATTATCTTTTGTTGAAGCTTTTGAGAGCTTTTGGCTTGGCTTTTGAACCATCTTTGGTTGAGGAACTTTAAAATAGGATGTTTAGCTTATTTCAGATTAAAACGGATCAAATCTCCTTTCTAAAATCAACACTTTGGCAGAGTTCTTAAACTCATTTTATAGTTCTAAACTTGCCTTGCAAGTTCTTCCCGATGTGAAGTCAAGAGGAATAAACCAACGTTCCACGAAGCGAGGTGCTCAGATCGTCAACAGGATACAAGATTCAAGCTCCTATTGCTACCAAGAAAAACTCAGTTTCAAACAAAGGAAAGGATCTTCTTTGATTCCTTCTCTCTTTTGTAAACTGGGAAACCGATAAGAAAAGTTATAATTTTTTTCTAAGTCAGTTAGAGAGAGATTACAAAAAGAGATTGTATTCTTTCTTTTCCTAAGTTAGTTAGGGTGATTAATACAAGTTTATTTCTCAAATTTCTTTTGATTTTTCCCGTAAATAAAAAATGGCGACACCGCTAGGGACTAGCTTTTTTACTGATGAAGAAGTGGTGGCACAATCCGACACCAATATCGCTGGGACTACAGTTAAAACTCTCACCGTGGAGTTTGACCAAGCTAAGTATGAGGAGTTTCTCTCCTTCGGATCCCTTAGCCCAAAGGCTATGCGCAAGATTCGCAAAGTCTTTAAGGAGACTAAGGTTCCACCCATACCAACTCACCAAAGGAGTGTCTTTTCCTTTGATTAGACTGTTCAGGTAGTCCCTCCTCTAAAGGAGAAGACCCGGCTTCTGAAATTACCCTAGAGGAGGATGAATAGAGTAATGTGCTAATTTAATCTAATTTTAATGTCAATATAAACTTTATCAATTATAAACTCTTGCAAGTATGATATTCAAGGAGATATGAGCAAGTATATAAAATTAAACAAGGGTGATGAACTACTAAACAAATAAGATAGTGAGCAATGAGACAACCAAACAAATAATATGATCATGAAGTTCAGTCCTTCCGACCTACGTCTCCGCTCCTCACTCCCGGGGAGAATCCACTATCTCAAAAGTTACTACATAATCGCTTTTTAACACTCACCGATAAATGTTTATAATACTCATAATACAATCACACAACACACCTAAGTGTTGGCCTAGCCCATGTTGCCTTCCTCAAGTGTTCGGATTTACAACCTCTCTTTAGGCTTTACTACCGACGTCACTCCTCTTAGAATCAAACCCATCTCTGATCAAACACTCCTCTCAGTGTACTTTTGTATAACAAAGTGATCCTCACAAATATTCTCAAATACAAAGATTTTGTTCTCTAACAAGATGAGAACTCAATGAAGCTCACACTCAATGTATCACTCATCACAACCTAATAAAATAGTGAATGAAAATACTAAAAGCTCAATAGGGATGTGTGTGAACAAAGAGCAAGAATCAAAACTAAACTCAATGTAATTCTATCTTAATAAAATGAATAAATAACAAATAATTGTATAAGGCTAGAGATTGAGTTTAGAAGAATCTTCTCTAGAATTTAAGAAAGAGATATGGATGAAAATGAAGCTCAAACCGATAGAATCAATCTCCTCTTTCTCTTGTGAAAGTTTCTTCACAAAAACTTGTAAATAACACTTAAACAAACTTTAAACCCTTATAAAACTTGATTAAAACTTTCTTAGTTCATGGTAGTGTTAAATGTAATGGGGGTATATATAGGGTAGAAGAAACTAGCCCAAGAAACCATAACAAAACAATAAATACAATAAAAAACACAAAATCTGGAAAACTAGCTGTTATGCTAACGACTACTAGTTCGGTTGATCGGATGACAATAGTCGGTCAACCGAAGGTTGTGCATTGATCGACCGAGTACAAGTTGTCGGTCGACTGAAATACCCTAAGAAAAATTAGCTAAAATTTGAGTTCTGCTCGGTCGACCAGAAGGTCATGTTCGGTCGACCAAACCACCCTGAGAAACAAAACTAAATAATTTTATTCTGGTCGGACGACTGGCATGCCTTGTGCGGTCGATCGGAAACCAATATATGACAAAACTGTTTGAAAAACTAAATTTGAAATGTTTAAAAAAAATCAAATAAATTCTAAAAATTTGTAAAACTTGGGGAAATGTTTATAAATATGAAAATGAACATGTTACAAAAGAAAATATTCAAATTGCATTTCCAATTTGTGAAAACATGTTATTTTGTAAAAACTCAAAAATACGTGTTTGTATGAATGCTTGATTTTGACATATGTTTTAAACAAAGTTGTAAAAACATTTTGAACTGATTTATGGACAATATAAAAGATGTATACAAAGATTATTTTTTCCGTAAGTCAATAATACAAAAATTACTTAAAAATACCCAAATTGTGATGAAAGTAAGAAATGTGTATGTGTATTTAATTGAGCTTAAAAGTATTGATACATAAAATACACACCCAACACTAATATATCATATAGATTGCATATGAAGCTCGATCGATGATCTTGACTTGACTGGTATATACTCCATTAACAATATGGCTCTTGAATCATTCAACCTGGGTTAACCAATCAAAACCAAACACTAGAAAACATGTTATAAATTATTTGTTAAATCATCAAAACAATATTAGAGAATTAGGCTCGCCACATGAGTCCTAACAATCTCCCCCTTTTTGATGATGACAAATAATTTCTTAATATATTCATAAAGCCAATAAACAAATGTATAAACCACAATAATCAACATATACTCACAGATTTTTTCTCCCTCGTTGGCAACATCAAAATGGGGAACATTATAGAACGAGAGCTAAAAGCTCCCCCTACCAATAAACATGAGTGAGTATACAAAGAAATAGAGATTGCTCTACCTATTTAAAAGCCGAAAAGAAACTCAAACATATGATTATATATTTGCCACACATGATATATACACACACACACACACACACACACAAACACACACACACACATAGTTCAAACATAAAAAAATTACAAGCCAAAATAAAAAATAAAAACACATTGTCAAAATGAAATTTTTCTTCAAAGATCTAATGACCCTAGACCCGGAGGAGGAGGGGGCACTGTACCATTCTAAAAAGAACATCAAGCCTACTCTTAAGACTTGTAAAACCTATATCCTAGCTGCTCTCAAGCCTATCAATCCTCCTAAGAACATGACCATGCTATCCCTGAGCTTCAGTACGACCTGCCTTCGCTCGAAATCAGTCAAGTGCTCATATACTCCCTCTTCTAAACTATCAAAACGATGAGCTGAGTAACCAGGAATGCTAGAGGAGGGTACACTAGAGGAACATGGACGAGCCCTAGAACTAGATGGGTGAGATGAAGATGCACCACTAGAAGGAGCAGAGACCTGGAGATGAGATAGATGAGATTCTAAGAGTCCTATCCTGATAAGAGCTGTACGATCAAAAAATTTACTACTAGGTGCAACACGGGTTTCATCTGAGAGGTCAACTCCAAAGTAAGTGTTGATTTTCGTGACAAAAGAGCCAAAAGAGAGGAGCTTAGTATGGGAGCCAGATATGATATCGAAAAAGACTTGGTCCCAATTGACCTTGACTCTAGCAAAGATAGAATAAACAGTAGCCACCTTATTGGGAGAGAAGCGATCATAGCTTCCAGTCTTAGGGATTAAGTTGTAAGCTATGATTCTGGTAATTAACTTGGCAGTGAGATTGATGGAACTGTTTGACATGGGGTAGTCTTTACCATGAATGAATATCAAGGAATTTACTGAAGGATAATCATGCTGAACATCATGAAGAAGAATATCCCTAACAGGAATTTTAAGAATGTCAGCTAATTCTACAGATGAAAAAAATATATCATGATCCTTAACACAGGTTCAGATAAGAGGGGTACCATCATCATTTTCTATGAGAGTTAGGTTGGCATAAAAAAGATAAACAAGTTCAGGATAATGTGATACTTTATTTTTTGAGAGAGAATGTCATGTAGTCCCATATTTTGAAAATAGGTATGAATTTGATAGCAAGAGAGATCCTCAAAATTTACCAATCTACCAGGAACAATTTTCAATTTGCAGATATTATAATATTTTTCAAGTAAGGTAACATTTCGAAGATATTTTTCATAGGGAACAGGTTCAGGAAAGCTACCCATACTAACTCTAGCACGCTTTGGCACAGACATTATAACAAGGTGAGAATAAATCTAACCACCCCTAGAACTAGAAACAAAATGATTATGAAACCCTAGGTGATAAATAAAGACAACTAGAGAGAGAGAGAGAGAGAGAGAGAGAGAGAGAGAGAGAGAGCTATACAGAGCAATTGATGAGGAAATGAACTTGAGGAGGAGCTCGACGGTAGCAATCTTCCTCAAAAGTTGCTAGGGGTCAACTGGAAGTTTCTTGCGGTCGCCCAAAGAGGAGGAGAACGCGGAGCTAGGGTTTGAAGAGAGATTAGCTCGAAGTAGAAAGATGAAATATTGGGCAGGGTTTAGATACTTATGAGAAGATTTTAATGGTTATGATAGATCCAGAAAAGCAACCAATGGATGAGATCAAAAGGAATGTAAATGGGTTCTAAACGGGTAAGGTCTGAGATCCAAATCAACTAAAAACAGAAAAATTGAGTTCAGGATTGCTTACTGGCTAGTTGACCGAATAGGAGTGGTCGGTCGATCGAAAAGCAAGGGTCGGTCGACCAAAATTGATAGGTCGGTCGACCGAAACTGATGGGTCAGTCGACTACCATTGACCTAGAGCTCATAGCTTAAAACAAAACTTCATAAAAACATCAAATTTTCTTTGTTATGATTTTTAATAAGTAATAATTCAATCAAAACCTTCCAAAACAATACAAAATATTTTACAAAAAATAAAATAAAATTAAACACTTGAAAACAAAAAAATCATTTTACAAAAAAATATTTTAAAAGTTAATTTACACACAATTCATCACTTAAAACACATGAAAACAAAATAAAAGAACAAACAAAAATGTACGAAATAAACAAAATTAATTTTGTTTTGGCACCCAAACTTTTTAGTGTCGAAAGACTTAGGGACCTCACCCCTATCATTTAAGCTCATGGCGCTTGGATTATGAACCCATTTAGGCGTATGTGGTGCACGAATATGGTCAAAACAATAGTTATGGAAATGTCCTTTATGATTGCAATATGTGAAATAAAAAAATTGGATTGATTTTCGTTGACCATGTGGTTGTGCACGAGAATCATTTACTAAAATAGATTGTTCTTTAAAATTATTTTGCAAACGAGAAACTCTTTTTAATCAAAATTTGGCCAAATGACCAAAACGAGCATAATAATTACATTTATACACATGAGCATATTTATGATAAGCTTTGTGAGCGTCTACATATGTATGATGTGATGAGGCTTGATGGAATGCACAAGTGTCAATATCATTGGATTTTGAGGGTTTTTGTGCATTATAACAAAATTTAGCAAGATGACCTTTGCGGCTGCAAATAGAGCATTTATAAATTTTGTTATACATGTGTACGTAGTGTGTTGGTTTCTTGGAAGAATTTACACGAGACTTTGCACACAAGTTCATAAGCTTGTTATTATTTACAATGCATATTTTAAGGGTTGAATCTAAATATGATATGCGGTCCTTAACATGATTAACTCATTTATTTCCACATATGCTTTGTTATTAGAAGTAGAACATATATAATCGTTAGCAAAATAAATAACACTAGTTTTAATGATTTCTACTTCTAACATGGTATTATTTTCTCATGAAACAAACTAGTATTTTTTAATTTTAGTTTTTCATTGCTCTCTTTAAGATTTACATTTTCATTAGCAATGATATCAAATTTTGTTACTAGTGTCTCATGATCGGATTTCAAACTAACATGCTTGCTTTTTAAATCAATAAAGTTACATCGTAATTTCTTATAGTTATGCATTAATTTCTCATATACATGTGCGAGTACATCAATAGTAAGTTCATCATCGTTATCGGACTCATATACCACACTCGGGCTATCGCCTAGTGGCCGTGTGCATGAAGATGATGCTCTACATGAACTTCAAAAAGAATCCTCTAAAGCTTATCGGATTGCCTCCAAGTTTCCTTGATGTGCTTGTATAAGTTTCTATAATGTATAAGCACTATCAAAATAATCAAGCTTGTTAGATAAAGATGAATCAAAAGAATTGTGTAAAAATTCTAACAAGAGCTTGTTCATGGTAAACATTTTATGATCATTTTTACTCTACTTGAATTTCTCCGAAGTGAGTACAATATAAGCACAATCAATTATTTCCCATAAATCCAAGTGTCTAGATCTATTAAAGATTTTAAATCTAATACACCATTGTGCATAAGGGAAAGTGTCAATCCTAGGAGCAATATTAATGGTATAACCAAGGCTAGGTGCATCGTACATATCCATGATATATATATGCAAGCAAGAGATAAATAATTTCAAAATAAGATTAGCAAAATATGAAAATTTGGATCTTTGACTCAAGGCGATTAAGCTACAAATCAAGAGCACTAAGCTCTGATACCAAATAAAATTACCCTAGAGGGAGGTGAATAGGGTAATATGCTATTCTAATCCGATTTTAATGTCAATATAAACTTTATCAATTATAAACTCTTGCAAGTATGATATTCAAGGAGATATGAGCAAGTATATAAAATCAAACAAGGGCGGTGAAACCGAGGATTGATGAATTGTTCGACCAGCTGCAAGGAATATAGTATTTCTATAAAATTGATCTTCATTCTGGCTATCATTAGTTATGAGTTTGGGAGATGGATATTTCTAACACCGCCTTTCTGACTCGATATGAGTCTTTTGAGTTTCTTTTCATGCCATTTGGGCTGATCAATGCACCCGTAATATTCATGGATTTGATGAACTGGGTTTTCCGTCTATACTTGGACCAGTTCGTGATCATTTTTATTGACGACATCCTTATATATTCAAGATCGGAGGTAGAGCACGAGCAGCATCTTCATTTAGCATTACAGACATTGCGGGAGCATCAGTTATATGCCAAGTTTAGCAAGTGTGAGTTTTGGCTTTCTGATGTTAGATTTTTGGGCCATGTTATTAGCCAGGAGGGTATTGCAGTAGACCTGGCTAAGGTGGAGGCCATACTAGATTGGGAACTACCGAAGACGGTTATGGAGATTCGTATTTTCCTGGGATTAGCGGGCTATTATAGGAAGTTCATTCAGGAATTCTTGAAGATTGCAACGCCGCGTTTTACAAAGAAGGGTGTATAGTTTGTTTGGGGCACATAGTGCCAGGAGGCCTTTAAGAGATTAAAGACTAAGTTGACTATAACATCAGTATTGGTTATTCTAAGCAGTGATAAGACCTTTATCGTCTACACGAATGCACTATTGTCATGTCTAGGGGTATTTTAATATAGACCCGGAGAGTAATAGAATACATTTCGTATCAATTGAGAATGCATGAACAGAACTATCCTACACATGACTTGGAGCTAGCAGCAGAGGTCTTCGCATTGAAGACATGAAGATACAACTAGTACGGAGTACAGTTCGAGCTATTCACAGATCATCTAGGCTTGAAGAACATCTTCTCTTAGAAAGAACTAAATCAGAGACAATGATGATGGGTTGAGTTCATTAAGAATTATGAGTTCGCGATTCAGTATCATCCGGGGAAGGCAAACATTGTGGAAGACGCGTTAAGTAGGAAGCGTTGACATCGGATTTTAACTTTGAGATGCTCGTTGTACCAAAATCTTTACACCCTCAGCCAGTTTGATTTTAGACCGGATATTGGCGGGAGCATTACATTTTTGGGAGCTTTGTCCGGACAGCCATCTTGGAGTGACAGAGTGGTCAGAGCTCAGTTGGACGACTCTTGGATTCTAACCTGAAAGGGAGAGATTTCCAAAGAGCCAAAGTCTGATTTGACCGTTGGAGCAGATGGAGGATATCAGATGAAGGGCCGATTAGTAATGCTAGCTAATGCTCAACTGAAGAAGGATTTATTCGACAAAGTATATCGTACCAGGTATACAGTGCATCCATGCACAACGAAGATGTATAAGGATCTGAAGAGATATTTTTGGTGGAGTGGCATGCGAAGAGGGATTTCAGAATATGTAGCTAAATGCTTTACCTGCTAGTAAGTAAAGGCAAAATATCAGAGACCAGTAGGAACCCTACAGCCTTCACCCATTCTAAAGTGAAAGTGGGCAGATATTTCTATGGACTTTATTGTAGGATTGCCAAGATCGAAGAAGGAGAATGATTCAATTTGGATAATAGTGGATCGATTGACGAAGTCAGCACATTTCATACCAGCAAAGACGACTTACACGACGGAGACTTATGCGAGGATATTCATCCAAGAGAACGTGAGATTACATGGAGTTCCAGAGAAGATTGTATCAAACCGAGGCTTAGTTTTCACTTCGCACTTTTGGAGGAGATTCCAGAATTCTTCCCGTAGCCAGTTATCATATTCTTGTGGTTTTCACCCGCAGACAGATGGACAAATGGAGAGAGTCAATCAAAGGTTGGAGGATATGTTGTGGGCTTGTGTTATAGATTTCTAGGGTAGTTGATAGGACCACATACCATTGATTGAAATCGCTTATAACAACAATTACCAAGTGGCAATTGGTATGGCACCGTATGAGGCGTTGTACAGAAGGCCTTGTAGATCACCTAGTTACTGGGGAGAACCAGAGGATAACCTATTGCTTAGACCGGAGATAGTGAGACATACTATAAAAAAAGTAGCAATAATTCAGGAGCACATTTTGCAGCGCAGAGTCGTCAGAGGAGTTATGCAGATTAGAAACAACGACCATTGGAGTTCCAGGTTGGGGACTATGTATTATTGAAAATATCACCAATGAAGGGAGTTCAGCGATTTGGTAGACGAGGGAAGCTTTGCCCGAGGCATATTGATCCATTCAGGAGAGTGGAGCGCTTTGGAGCCATTTCATATCGGCTAGATCTTCCAGCATCGATATCAAGTATACACGATGTCTTCCATGTTATAATACTTAAAAAGCATCTACGTGACGAGGAGCAGCAACGAGTGTTAGACACGCCAGAGGTCGAGATTCTTGATGATATGACCATTATTGCAATTCCAGTGTGTATTCTTTCCAAGGAGGACAAGAGACTTAGAAACAAAGTGATATCTTTAGTTAAAGTTCAATGGAATCGGAAAGAAGCTGAGGAATGTTCTTGGGGCGCGATGAGGATATGCATCGTGATAACTTGCACCTATTTACTTGCACCTATTTGAGCAAGTAAATTGTTTGGATATGATTTGTTTATGTTTATGATTATCTATATACTCATATCTATACTTAACGCTAGAATGGTGGTATTAGCACTTAGCTCCTAATTATTCGGAACATATGGTATATATATGGGGGGGTTCCTTGTTTAGATTTTTCACCCAAAGTACTTGTTCTGCTTAGTTAGGGGTTAAGTGGGAGTATTTGTATTTTAGATAGTTAAGTATAGATATCGAGGAAGATTCTTGGGAATGCGAAGATGTTATGCATCGTGACTACTCGCACCTGTTTGAACAGGTAAGTTAATTGATTTTGATTAGTGTTCATGATTACCCATATGGTCATATTTATATTTAATGCTAGAATAAGGTGTTAACACTTAATCTCTAATCATTTTGAACACAAGGTATATATATGGGAGGTTCCTTATTTGGATTTTTCGCCCGACGTACTAGTTCTATTTAGTTAGGGGTTAAGTAGGAATATTCACATTCTAGAGTGTTAAGTGAAGATATTTAAATATTTTATATCTAAAAATTTACGGTAATGTATTATTAATCTCTAAGATACGTTTACGGAATTCTGGGGACGAAATTCTTTTAAGGGGGGAAGAATGTAAAACCCTAAAAATTTAAATATTTTATAATAAATAATAAATGTGTTATATTATGATAAATGATATTTATTAATGTTTGAGTATGATAATAATTGATTTGAGATCAATTTAATATATATATATATATGTGAATATAGAAGTGATATCATGCACACGTGCACGGGCCTGAATCTGGGAAAAACGACTAGTTAAAAACATATGTATTTTATACACTAAAACAGTTAGAATTTGGAAAATTTTAAAAGACCAAAGTTTTAGGTATCTTCAAGATATTTCTAACAAATCTTATATCACCTCATTCCGAGGTCGGACGTGAAAGTTATGGCCAAAATACCAAAAATTATTTTCCTAGTCAGACTAGCTTTCCTGGTTCAGGTCAAACTGGTTTGTTTTGGGTTTGCCTCTATAAATGCATATATTTTTCATGAAAGTTCCTCTCTTTTATCATATCTATGAACTCTAGTAGTCACCCTCTCCCCTAAAAAATCCCTAGATCTTTTTTCTGAATTTTGAGACATTTGTGAAGCACAATACCGATGCGAGGGCGAGATCTTCAACGTGTAACAATGGAGAACGAGTTGTTTGTGCTTATGGATTATTTATTGTTTATTTTAAAGGCTTAGAATAATATTTTAGGTAAGATTATCTTCATCTAAACCCATCCCCATAGTTAAATAGCCTGTTTAGATGTTTAATATGTGTTTTCATGTTTAAATCTTAACTTGTGATGTTAAAAATCAGATTTCTTTTTGATTTTAAAACTTAAACCAATATTAGATTAGTAATCTTTTCTTACTATTTATGATAGTATCATGATCATGTTCATTAGTGTTATTTATAATTTTATTTATAGATGAGAAATTTAAGAGATGTACTAAATATATATTTTCTGTAGAAAACTATAGTACTTGTATCTAGTTTCAAATGAATACCAAATTTATCCAAATTAGTTCCAAATGAAAGCTATATATATCGAGTTTCTAAAACAAAAAATTATTCTTAAAAAGAGTTTGTATAGAAAAAGATATGTTCATTTTACTAACAGTATATCCTGCAGAAAAACTGCTGCTCATGTATAATGTTTAAGTAGAGATTTGTGATAATAAATAAACTCCAAACTAAATTAAACTTATTCCAATTGAAAGATATGTGAATCTAGTTTTCAAAAAAGAAAACCATTTCTAAAAATAGTTTTTCTAGAGAAAGATATGCTCGTTTCACTAACAAAAGTCCCGTCTGTTTTCCTCATCATTTTGTGGAGCTGTGTTGCACCATTTTGAGATACGTTCACGGAGTTTTGAGCCACTTAATGTTACATGTATAGTCATGATTATGTTGTGTTACGAATTTGAGAATCCCAATAGGATTATGATGAGTTTTGATTTGATCATATTCAAATTAGATATCGTTCATACACATGTTGGATATCGTTGATGAGCACAGCTCAGTACTATATGGGATAGTGCGTCGACATACTAGATATACATAGTTTATACATGAGGTGGATATTGTTGATAAGCTCAGTTTAGTACTACCTGAGGTGGTGCGTCGATATTCCACATGTGCAGGTCATTAAGTCGGATTTTAGGAGGCTTGATCTAGCCGTCCGTCCAGCACTAGGGTGCGATGAGGCTCGTGAGCCATATTTCTAGGATACCTATTTGGTAGTCCATCCCGTACTCATGTTACGCACTGAGATCGCGATGAGACTAATGAGCCGTGTACACAATTCAGGATACCTACAGGGTAGTCCGTTACTCTGAGATAATTATTTGATAGCCTAAGTATGGCTGATGTAGGTTATGGATACGACCTACCACTGAACTATATAACTGAGATACGATACTTTTAAAAGTATACAAAATTATGTGTTAGTATTTTATTCTATCTCCCCAGTGATAGTGGAAGATATTATAAATATGATGTGTTGATGTCTTATTTCTTTCACTGCCTTCTTTACTTCTTAGTTGGGATCAATGATTAGAGATTCACAACTTGAGACATATGATATATATATGATGGTTTCCTTGTTTGGATTATTTCGATCGATGTACCAATCTCGTGTTGTGGATTTTCCAATTGTTGGTTTCATTAGAATGTATTTTCTTAGTTCGATATTAATGTTTAGATATCTACAATTTGAGCCTTATGGTATATATATGAGGGTTTCCTTGTTTGGATTATTTTGCTTGACGTACTACATCTCGTGTTGTAGGTTTTTAAATGTTAATCCCACTTAGATACGAGAAAAATAAATCTAGATAGACTATGTTTAATTGATAGAGGCATCACTCCATCTAGCAGCCCTTCCCCTGGGGGCGGATGGAGGTAATCTTGTTGTAACGCTCTGACACTCTTGTTGTTCTTCTTTTTCTTTTAAATTGCTTTTTAGACAGTTTGGAGTTTCAAAGATCCGCAGAGTGACAGAGTTTTGGCATAGTCGTTGTCGCGTATTTTTACTTGTAGAGACTTCACTGTAGTTTTAAGTTTTATTAAGACATTAGAGTTTTATATTCATATTGTAAAGGCAGTGTGCCTTAGTATGATTTTTAGTTGATTCATGTTGAGACATTTTCATTATTCAGGTATCAGATATATTATAGTTGAGACATGATTCTTTTTATTTATGAGATATCTCTTCTATATCATGTCTATTATATTTATTCCCTTTATTTTGCCTGTTTTGTACCTGTACTTCTATTTGGTTTCACTAGAGGATATTAATGTGATTGATGAAATGTGTTTATGCACAGTGTGGATACATGGAAGGTTTGACATCTCTGGTTTTACCTTGGACTGCAGCCTTGTATGAACCTAGGGGTGTCACAATGCAGGTCAAGGTCCCAAGTTCTCACAATAAGAATATAATGGATAATTTAGATGCATATCATTATTTCATCTGTAAGACTATAGTTAGCCCTTATCCTATTATTTTGACAAATTATGTCTTAGTCCCTACCTTTCACTTTTTAACTCTGGAGCTTCCCTTGTTTCTTGTCTCGTCACCTCCCGACTACACTCTCTTCCTATAACTTCTCTTTTCTCGTACCGGTTATTATTTTATGTGTTATTATTTTTACACTATGTTTTCTTTGATTTGACTTATGTATCGTTTGATTGAATTTATTTCTGTATTCTTTATTATATTATTTTATGTATCACACACAGTGTTATATTGTATGTTTTCCTTTAAAACTATCAAAGTAACATAGTCTAATGAAAATCATTACTTATATATTTTGAATTGTTCAAATCATGTTATTTAAGTATTTCGTATTACTCTAGATTTCACATATACATCACATAGCATATCTGATATTCAAATTATTTTCTTATGTTTAAATATACTTTTGCATATCTACATTGTGTATGTGTGCGCTTTTTCTGTCATACCATCTATCATTTACTTATATTCTAGATTATTGTATATTATTTGTATTTTTAGTGAGATTCATTAATAAGTTCATAATTTTAATATTCTGCATATGCATTACATTCTTATTCTTTAATAAGTTCCCATTAGTTTTGTTATTTCTAAGAGCAATGTATTTCTATTTTGATATTCAAGCAATTATTCATATTGTTAGGCTTAGAATTTGAGTTACTAATTATATAAATTTTGTTACATTATCTCGTCATTAGTTATTATTCTTTTATAACTAATATAAAAGATAATTCTAAATAGCATTGTGGGTATGTATGGTATTTACTCATGGGTTGTTTATAGTGCAATTGTATATTTGTTGTTTGTTCATTTTGTTATCGACATGTATATTGCCACAATGATAAAATAATACACTGGCAATATATATTGTATACGCATGTTATTTTTTAGTAATTATTTTACAGTGTTTTTAGATTTTTATATCCTTTTATTGTGTCATTATTTATTGTTCATTCTCTAATCACTATTTTTGGTTACTTTATGTTGTGTTCTACTTTTTTATTCTTTTCCTTCTTACTATTCACTTTTCATTATAGTGTATTTACATAGATTATTATATTTATGATGTATAATTTTTATTGATTTATAGTCATTCATTATTTCTAATATCAACTCTGTCTAGTCATGTTTTGTTTCATGTATTATCATTATTTATGTTCACATGTTCATCAATCATTCATGGTGTGTTTATCTACAATATATCGTTGTTTTTATTATACGAATTTATGCCTTCTTATGTTTTTATTTGTTATAGATCTATTTTATCTTACATAGTTTATATTTTTTGTATTATACATCTTTATTTATGTATATTTATGCTGATCGTATTTATGTGATTTTTGACTACTATGCATATATTGTTACATCTGAATTGATTTTATACAGTAACGATTATTATTGTTGTATCTTATTTATATTTATCATTTTACCTTATGAATATTAATAATATTTCTGAATTATCATATTATTTTTCGAATATATATAATTATGTCATTTTTTTTGTATAATATGTTTATTTTGAATCACTTGTTGCTCTTATGTCTATTTTATCATATAATGTTTTGTGGTTATTTTCATCATAATTTATCTTGTTAGCACGATTAGTACTATAAGTATTCAAACTTTTATATGTTTATTATTATGTGTGTGTTTTTATTTTTAATGGCTATTATATATGATGATTTTATTTGCTATATTATATAAACATGTTTAATACTTGACTTAATATTGTGCCTTGTATGATAATTATTTAATGCCATATGTTCTCAAAAATTATTGATTATAACTACAACTATTTTATTGTATTTATTATCCATAGTCTTGCATATTAAATGTTTTATTTTTACTTTGTTCAATATTGATCTATGTATACTATAAGCATGTGTGTTGTGTGTATTTATATTTGCTATATATAATTCTAATCTAATTTTTATATTATTTTTAATGTTTATTATGGTTGTTTTATTGATCTGAACGACTATTGTAATTATTATTTATTCATGTTTGTTTTGTGATCATTGTGTTTTGTACTATTACTGCACATGCTTTCATAACATCTTTTATCATATTGTGATTAAATACAACCATGTTTAACCAGGATGTGATAGTATAAATGTTTCGTGTGCATGATTTGCATATACTAAATATATATGCTTATAATCTAAGATTAAACAATTAGTATGTATTATTGAACTATGTGCTTTTCTCTCTATTGGTATTGATTCGGTTTACAATAGTCATTTTACTATACATACATTTGCTCTGTATGATGATGAATTTATTGATACAGTTTATATATTTACTATATTCTTGCGTGCTTGTGGTGATTAAGTGCATGTTTATTGTTTACTTTGATTATACTATGCTTTTGTATTACTTTACTTCTGAATTTATGAAATGCTATTACTTTCTATTCAAGTATGAACTTCCTTTTGTTGAAATGCATTCTTTATACTACTATTTTATATTGATTTTGATATTGTTTGCATTTTATTTTTCTTTTACAATGTATTTCTGTTGGTGTGGATTCTTTTGTGCTTATGTAATTTTATTGGTTGTGTGTTTTGTGTGTATTACTATACTTATTTGATCATTTTGAAAATAATTACCTTGATTTTACAAACATTATTAACGGTTAGTTAATTAATTTTGATTTGTTTATTTTCTGCATTCTAACTGATTTATGTGACTCTGTACATTATGTTATTATTCTGAATTTACATACTTGATTTATTTTATGCGTATATATATGATTTGCATAAATATTATTTATTATTGATTGTGCAAATCTTAATTAGTTTGACTATATGGGCCTTCTTGTTAGTTTGACAAATAATATTCTTGATTTCAACTGAACATGATAATTAAATTTATATCTGTTCGTGTGATAAAATTTACTTTGCATAATTCATAGAATTGATTACTTTATTACTTTACAGTTTTATTTATTCTTATTATGTTGATTGATGCCTTCTTCCATTACTTATTTGATAATTATGCGATTTGTATTTCTTTTTGTTTTAAGTTACATTATATCTTTTATCATAATAATCTTATTGTATGTTGATCTATGTTCTGTACTTTTTGAATGATTCGTGTAGTACGTAAATGTGTTCATGTTATTATAGTATATATATTTATAATTTATAGGTATTTCTTCTAAGATAATTGTCACCTTTTGTATCTCTTGTGTACTAAATACTAGCATATTTTTTGATTGTGATACTACTGTATGTATTATGACATAAATCTTTCATACCTCACTAATTGTTCTCTCTATGTATTAATTTTGAATTGTTTGATATCACCTTATATTAGTATACGAATAATTATTTTTACATTATTATATGTCTATTGCTGTCTTTTGATAAACACTTTATAGTTTAATTTTCTAAGTGTGTCTGACTATATTGATATTATGAACTGATTGTGAGATTATAATTTTTTCCTTTGATATGTATATACTATTTAATTTATGTTATGTTATTATAATGATTGAAATAATTTCCCATCCACCTTTATGAAAAAATTAATTCATGTGTGTTATGACATTGTTATCATGGTCTGCTATATGTATACTGAATCTTAGCTATCATGTCTTGTATCTTATCTTGTATCATTTTTATATTACTTTCCCCTTACTTATAGAAACATAATTTATTTTTGAATCCTTCTCTATATGAGTTGAATTGAGTCTCTTGTTTTATATTTTATCCTTGTTTTCTTGTACACCACCCTTATTTTAATTCCGAAGACAGAATTTGTTTTAAGGGGAATAGAATGTAATTACCATGAATTTTTGATACTAGTTTAAATAATTTTTTGATATTTTAAAATATTAAAATATTATTTTTAAAAGACTAATTATATTTTCTTAATTTTTTTAGAATTTTTCATGATTTAAAAATCTAATTTTTATATTTATTTAATGATTTTAATAATTATAAATTAAATTATTATGGTGAAAACTTTTAAATTAACATTGGTTTTATTATTGTTATTGTTATTATAAGTATTGTTATTAATTATATTAATTATTCCCTAAACTCTAATCCTATATATATAATCGTCCCCCTCTCTCTCTCTCTCTCTCTCTCTCTCTCTCTCTCTCTCTCTCTCTC
>BQKN01060340.1:60117-77519 GCA_022839385.1 Asparagus kiusianus
CTCTCTCTCTCTCTCTCTCTCTCTCTCTCTCTCTCTCTCTCTCTCTCTCTCTCTCTCATTTTCATCTCACAAACCCGCTGCTCATTCTTCTCTCTCTCTTCCTCTCTCGTTCTCTCTCTTCCGTTACCGCTCATAGCCCCTCGTTACCACCTCAACACGCACCTTTTCCTCCTCCCCTCTCGCCTCCTCCACGCTCTCCTTGCCCCCAGCTCCATCGCCTCTCCCTCCTCTTCTAACGCCGCCCAACCTTAGCCGTGAGCTAGCCCCTTATCACCACCAGCGCCTCCTCCAATCACCTGCCGTCTAACCCGAGCTCCGTCTCTGGCCAGAACCCTCAGACTCGCTCTCCTCCCCCAAGCTCATGCCCAGCTCGAACCCCGCCACAGAGCTCTCATCCGCCTTCCCCCAGCTGTGACCGCGTCGCTAGCCCCTTCCACTACTCGTTGCCCTTCATCGTTGCCTCCAATGACCTGCACTGCCCTTAACCAGATCCGCCACCCTCTACCTCCAGCTACTCCCATATCTAGCCACCACTCGCCCTCCTCAGCTCCCTCAAAGCTCCTTCTGACCGCCACTCAGTCCGTGCCCGCTGCTCATCGTCTCTTCCAACCGCCCCCTCACGTCCTTACACTCCCCTACGTAGCCCTGCTCCCCTCTCCCTTAACCCGATGCCCTAACCACCCTCATCAAACCAAACTCACTGCCACGCTCAATCCCTGATGCTTCCTCCGGATCCGCCATCACTTCATCTCCACGACAGCAGTCGCCGATTGGGATCACCTCACGCCACCGACAGCAGCCTGCACCGATGCCGTCAGCTCCAACCGCCGCAACATAGCAGTCGACTCGTTCGACACAACCGAGGAAATATCCCACTTCTCTTTGACTCGTCATTTTAATATTTATATCTGATATTAATTAATTGTATGGAGTAGACTGATATGTTATTATCTGCGTGGGTTTACTAATAATACTGCAATGGTTATATTTTGTGAAGTGGTGCTATATATGATGAGTGGATATGTTCAAAAATAGTATATGATTAATTACGAGATGTTTCGAAAGAAAATATTTAAGATTATTTTTAGAATTACCATAGTGAGAAAAAAATTTATTTTGTAAAAGAATTATTTTTAATAAATACATTTATGATTCCTAAAGACTAGTTTTGAATTAGTATAATGAGAAATAGTTTAAAAGAATATATTTTGGAATAAAGGACTATTTTAGATTATTATAATGAAAATTAATTTAAAAGAAATTATTTTGTAAAAGGACTTTTAAATAAATAGATTTATGATTTTAAAAGATTAGAAATCACTTAGAGGAAATAATTTTGTAAAAGGATTACTTTAGATAAATAAGTTTACGATTTTTGAAGACAACTTAGAGGAAATTACATGCATAGTTTAGACTGTGATATGTTATTACATGCGTGGGATTTATTTAATAAATGACTGTATGGAAATTTGTTACTTTATCAACTTGTTCTTATCCAATAGGAGAGACTATACATGAAGACGACTCCTGTTAAAAATATGATTTATAAGCATGCTTCAAATCATGTCTATACTCACCTTAACATCGATATCCTGATGTGAGGAGTTCCGAGTCCCCTTGATATCGATATCCCAGCATGTGGTTTCCTTGACTATTACTATTATAACATCGACTAGACGATACACTCTTGATCGGACATGTTATAGGTCACGGTTATTTTCATAGTTTTACAGAAGTCGTTCCATGGTAACTCCGTGGCTAGTGCACAATATTTCATGCACAACCACTTAAATTAAACTAACAAAAATAGGGTTTATAAAGGGGAATTGGACGGAGAATATAACATGTATATAAATGGGCACATGCGCTTTTCTGAAATCACGAGTTATATATATACATGGGCCAAAGGACTAATACCTGACTTGAAAGCGTGGCCCCTGGACAGGTTAGGGTGACCCGATTATATATATAAAAATATTCTTGTCCAATTCAAATAACATGTAAAATAAGAATAATATTCTTGTGTGGCCTATGGTACGCTTTGTTTGATATCTACAATTAAATATTTCCTTTGTTATCACCTTATGTAGGTTATCACCGTAGATGATTATGGATTTTATCCTGATTATTCTACTCTAGTAGTGGATTGCATCTAGATTGTTAGATTTTTAGTTACACGTTTCTACTGTCATTACTATTGTTGCATCGGTTATTACATTGGTCATTCGATCGTTTCTGTTCTCTTGTAGGGTCTTGCCATGTGCCATGCACGCTGACGTACTCCTATTTCTCTCGGGTGTACGTCGGATTTAGAGAACGGATAGGTCTAGTATGATGACGCATTGGAGCCGGAGTATTCCCAACCGGAGTGTCTTCCAGATGGAACAAAAGAACAAACTGTAGCTTAGTGATCATTTTCTCTTCAGTAGTTGTTGATAGACACTAGATTACTTATGTAGTACTTTCACATTTAGTCTTTTGAGGGATTTAGTTTTTTTTTGCAGTACTATATTTTTATTTCTGTTGGACTATGTATTTTCATATTTTAGTTGGACTATTTTGTAATAAGGGCATGTTTGACCCAAATTTTATGTCTCGGATGATTTTTATTTGTTATATGACTCTTTTATATTCTAAGTTGTTTATTATATTCTTGCTAATTGTAATCGGGGACCTGTGACTGGTTTTATATTGCTTGATGCTTAGCGTATTAGGTTGAGAAGAAATGGTCTATTATTTATTCTCCTTAATCTAATACGTCACGGGCTTGTTCACGTTCCGATTCCTTGGTATTTTGGGAAGCGGGGCATGACATGCTGAGCATCCCTAAGCATGCAATCCTTTATCTTGGGCTTCAGAATATGCAGCAGCTTCACAGACCTACCGAAATGCTCATCCAACTTTCCTCGCAAGCAACTATAAATATCTTAGAGATACCCTCTCACTGTAACTCATCCACTTCCTACTGAAAGTTAGGAATGGGGAAGATTCCATCCTAAGAAATGGAAGATGGAATTTTAATAATAAGAGCTGAAGTACTGTAAGGGGCAAGGTTCGACACTACGATAAGAAGCTTGGTGATGGGTTGCACAAGAAGGCGTTAGTCAAGACTGAAGTGGAGCATCGTAGGCCATTGAAAGAACTTGTAACCGAACCTCGTAATATAGTTCGAGTTCAATTTATTTAATTCGACTTTTTGTTGCTGTAACTTCGATCATCATATGAAAATTTTTTTTTTACTTCATTCATAATTGTTCTCTTTTCTTTTGCTTGATTAATAACCATAACTTAGGAATTTTAGCAAACCTTCAACTATCAACGGACTTGATGTGTTTTTACCTACTACCGTTTGAGTTGGACTAGTCATACTTTTTCCCTCAGCATGATGAGTTATCGAGGAGTTTCTTTTAGACTTAAGTGCTAAAATTTCTCCTCTATCCTTAGCCATTCTACGCATTAGATCCAATGTGTGATCATAATGATAAAGTTATAATCCAATTGAGTTATAGATATTCTGAACTTGAAAGCAAGGCTCATCATATGGTAAGCTTGTTATATGAAAACGAACATCCTTTGCAAGAATGATGATGTTGGAAAAATCCTATCGTTCAGTGACATAAAAGTATGAAGACAGTGCTTGGAATAGAGGCACATCGCTTGGTAGGCCACAATTGGAAAATGAACGTCATTTATGAGAATGACGATGATAGAAAAAATCATATCGTTCAGTGACATATAAGTATGATGACAGTAATTAGAATAGTGGCACATCGCTTGGTAGGTCACAATTGGAAAACGAATTGGAAAAATTATGTCGTTCAGTGACATATAAGTATGACGATAGTGATTAGAATAGTAGCACATCGCTTGGTAGGCCACTATTGGAAAATGAACATCATTTATAGGAATGATGACGTTGGAAAAATCATGTCATTCAGTGACATATAAATATGACGATAGTGATTAGAATAGTGGTACATCGCTTTGTAGGCTACAATTGGAAAACGAACGTTATTTATGGGAATGACGAAGTTGAAAAAATCATGTCGGTTCAGTGACATATAAGTATGACGATAGTGATTGGAATAGTCGCACATCACTTGGTAGGCCACTATTAGAAAACGAACGTTATTTATAGGAATGACAACTTTGGAAAAATCATGTCGTTCAGTGACATATAAGTATGACGACAGTGATTGGAATAGTGACACATTTCTTGGTAGACCACTATCTTCCAATACTCCAGGGGGATAAAGCTTTTAGAAGAGATCAGATAGTTGATCATCACATGGTAGATTACTATCTTGATTGAATGATAAGCAGAAATTCATCGCCTGATAGATTACTGCTTAGAAGTAGTAATGAGACCAGCTATTCTATCGAATAGGATTGGTGGGAGATTTTGGAGGGTGGTGAGGAATAAAATTATTACCTTAGTTCGTTCGTGGGGATTTGAAGAAAGTTTAGGGGTAGTACCTCTTCAAAAATTTATCATTGATGGGCATCATGATCTTATCGCCGTCTTGGTTGATTAGGTAATATACTCCATTTGAATAGACGGTTTCCACTACCAATGGTCCTTCCCATTTTGGTTTGAACTTTCCTTTCTTTTTGCAGTTTAGGATCATTGGACGTCGAACGGCAAGGACCATGTCACCTTTCTTAAAAATGCGGTGTCTAACTTTCTTATCAAACACCTTAGAAATTCGAGCTTGATAGAACTCGATATGTTACTGAGCTTGTAAACGCTTCTCATCAAATGCCTCAAGTTCTTCGTGTAGGATCTGATCTAATACAATTTGTAGGGTTTCTCTTATACAAAGAGTAGAATTAGCGGAAGCATTAACTAAAACACTAGAGAGTGTTGATTTGTGTTATTTAAAGAGTTTGCAAGATGTGTTATAAATTTCTAGAAAGATTGGCAAAAATCTCAGAACATGAACATCACAAACACAAGCATATATACTGGTTCCACCTCCCCGATGTACATCCAGTCCCCAAGTAAATCCCGCTTGAGATTTCTATTATGATTTTGAAACTTACAAAATCAAAAGCAAACGTGGCTAATTTGCAAGACCATGAAAATTACAAGCCCAATTGACAAGACCATGCTAATTGCACACTATCTCTAGACCAAGAGATCAACCCACTAAAAACAGAGAGAAATCTTCCTTGTAGCAAGAATACAAATCCAATCCTATAAGCCTTGATGTGGATGTGAACGTGTAACAATGGCTTATGAATCTTTTTGACTCTCTGAATATTACGTAAACAATCTCTAAGAATGATGGGAACAAAGACAATATCTTGAAACTCTATTTTTCTAAAACTTAAACTGAAAACTAGAAACTTGAGAGTTAATTTGTATAATATATGAATCTTACAAGTTCAAGTGACGGTTTATAGTTTTCTGACGTTTTTACCTATTTATATCCCTTGAAAAGATAAGTTTTCAAACCCTAAAAACATACACAGATGGCTATAAACAGTCAAGTATTCAAATCTCAAACAGTCAGAAAAACTGTCTATGTAATCAACTATAACTCTTAGTAGTCAACTACTCTGAGTTCAAACAGACTTTGTGTAGTCAAATTATTTCTTAGTAATCGACTACTTTGGTCATTAGTCGACTACACTCTAAATAACAGAAAGTCTGGAATTCCGATTCAAAGTTGATTAGTCGACTACAAATCTAATTAGTCGACTAATATGAAATAACATAGAAACTGATATTTTGTCTAAGCCTTGAGTAGTCGACTACTAAAGCTATTAGTCGACTACTAAGGTATAAATATGAGATATCTGATATGTTTTAAGAGTCATTCAATATCTATAACCTCTCATGGTTAACATAGGGGATTTTTATTGTTAACCACACACTAAGCATGTGTTAGTGTATTCTAAACACTATGTGTGTGAGTGGTCAAGGCTTGTACAAATATCTAAGTAAAGAAAATGTAAAATTATATTTTGACAATTACATATATCTTCTTCTTTGCTTCATGTTGCCTTAAACATGTCTTTTGTCTTGAGTATCTCTTTGAATATTATTATTGATTTTGCTCTGATACTGCAAGACAAACGTTAGCACATAATACACACAACATGTAATATTTGTTATCATCAAAATAAACCTATCTTGGGATCAAGATTCCTAACACTTTGAGACGTCATTGGTGATTTTCTTTAGTTGTCATATCCGTTGCAAGTACTATCTGAAGAGACAAAATTTGGACTTCGAGTGGTAAGACAGCTTCACAACCATATACCAAGGAATATGGAGTAGCACCTGTAAATGTACGAACCGTTGTGTGATATGCCTATAAACTTTGATCCAGCTTATCATCCCAGTCTCATTTATGTGTAGAGACTATTTTGGTTAGAATTTTGATGATGGTTTTATTAAAAGCTTCAGCTTGACCGTTCGCAGCAGGGTTATAGGCTGTTGATGCTAAGTTTCTGATCCTAAATTTATCATAGAATTTTACAAAAGCATGACTAACGAACTGGGGTCCATTATCGTGAATTATGTGCCTCACTACTCCATATCTGTATATGATGTAATGTTGGATGAATTTAATCACATCACACATTTTGACTAATCTCAATGGGACTGCTTCAACCTATTTGGAAAAATAGTCGGTTATAGCTAATATAAAGTGATGTACCTTTGAAGACGGATGGGATATTGGACCAATAATATCTATACCCCATGTTTCAAATGGCCATGATGTAGTTAACGGGTGTAAATGCTGTGGTAGCTGGTGTATGTAGTTAGCATGTACCTGGAAGGCATAACATCATTTGGCATAGGCAACAGCGTCCCTAACCATGCTTGGCCAATAGTAGCCTAGTCTGCGTAGTTAGTCCCACAATTTGGGTCCACGTTAGTGAGCTCCACAGATGCCATCATGGGCTTCTTTGAGAACTTCTCCTGCTTCTTTGCTTAATAAGCAGTGGAGTAGCAATCCATTATATGACCTCGGTATAAGGTTTGTGACTAGGAGTCATAATAGAATCTTGGCACTCATCTGCGAACATATTATCTTTCCTTGATGTCTTTGGATAGTAAGCCATGCAAGACATAATCAATGACTGGGAATCACCAATCTCTAGGTTCGAGAGGTTTTGGCGCTTCGTCGACCGTGTTAATTTGCAATGCGTACTTAGGTTGGAACAACTGTCTGCTAACTACAGTGACTTGCCAGGTAGCTCCTTCAAGCAGAGCTAGTGTAGTTGCAAGTGATGCCAATACATCGACATATGTATTCCTGAGGTGAGTACATAATCAATGTAGAAGCCTTTAAAGGAATTGGCCAATGTAATGGCTGCAGTATGATAGGGAATGAGATCTTCATTTCTAATTTCATACTCCTCTTTTAGCTGATTGACGATGAGCTGTTAATCATTTTATGCCTCTAGGTATTCTACCCCCAGCTACTTAGTTATGTCAATCCTGATCAGTAAAGCATTATATTCAACCACATTATTGGAACATGATTTTGTTAGAGAGATTGCTCGTGGTAGTACATGGTTTTGAGGAGAAATCAAGACTATCCCCACTCCAGCAATAATGGGGCCGTTAGGGCTTGCTCTTGCTACACCATCAAAGTATAATTACCACACCTAGTCCCTCAACACCATATTATCTTCATACGTCTCATTAGGCATATCCTGGTACAAGTCAACCTTCCTGCCTAATGGATGGTTGACCATAAGATCGCAAATAGTCTTCACTACCTTTTGAAGTTTGAAGTGAATATCATATTAGGACAGTGGCATTGCCCATCTTGCAAGTCACTAGTTCAATACACCGGGTTGTGTCATGAATACACATATGAGTTTGATCTGAGAGATGACATGCATTGTTTGGCTAACCAGGTAATGTTGTATCTTTTGGATTATGAAGACTAGGGTCAAGCATTCATTTTCAATGAGAGTGTAACGATATTCAGCTCTTGATAAAGTCCTACCGAGATAGTAGATGGCCTGCTCATGGCTATTCTCATCGTCTTGCACTAAAAGTCCCGCTAAGATGTGCTCTGTAGCTCGAATGTATATCAGAAATAGCCTTCCTGATTTTGGTGTGACTAACACCGGTGGATTAGAGAGATATGATTTATTCTCTTTGAAAGCTTTCTGGCAAGCTTCACCACACACGAAGGATACCCCTTTCTACATAAGTTTTGAGAATGGCTGGCACTTGCTTGATAGATTGGAAATGAACCTACGGATGTACGCCAAATGCCCCTATAGACCACGAAGTTCCTTAAGGGTTTTAAGGGGCGGTAGTTCTTGAATAGCTTTGACTTTATTCGGGTCAAGGCGAATTCTGTTAGCTGTGACAACGAACCTAAGGAATTTATCACTGGCCATTCCTAAGAATGATTTGGTCAAGTTCATCTTTAATTGATGCACCCTCATGGGATTGAACATCATTTTTAGGTTGTGTAAATGATCTCCCTTATCACGACTTTTGACAACTAGATCATCAACATAACATTCCATAGTCTTTCTCAAATATTCTTAGAAAATAGTGATCATGGCACACTGATATGTAGTGCCTACATTCTTCAACCCGGTGGGTCTTACTGTGTAACAGTATATCTATGAAGGTGTTCGAAAAGAAGTATGCTTCTTATCGTTAGGATACATCTTGATTTGGTTGTACCGTAAGAATCTATCAATGAAGGACATCCTTTCAAACCAATATGTATTATCCATAATGACATACGTGATGGATAATGAAAAATCGTCTTTTTGACATGCCGAGTTTAAATCTCAGAAGTCAATGCATACTCGAATCTTCCCATTCTTTTTTAGAACAAGGACGATATTGGCCACCCAATCAGGATGTTGCTCCTCACGAATAAATCCTGAATAGATGAGTTTCTTGACCTCAACTTCAATGGCCTTTATGATTTTTGGACGAAATCGCCATTGTTGTTGTTTGATGGATTTAGCATCTGATTTTATATTAAGGTGATTCATAGCCACTTGAGGATCAAGACCAGGCATATCCTCATAATTCTAGGAAAAAACATCAATGTATTCCTGCACAAGAGTAATGAGGTCTTCTCTTGAGATGACAGGCTATCACTTCCTTCTCTTGAGATGACAGGCTATCACTTATAAATATGGGTTTCAGGTTAGACTCGTCCCCCATGTTCACCTGAATCACCTTGTCATCCGTAGGAGGTTCACGCTGCTCAAAGCGATACTCCCATTGCATGCTGAACTGTTGACTAAGTGGATCATCAAATAAAGGTAAATGATCATCCTCTTGCTTTTCATTTGGAAGGGATGAGGTCATATTAGCTATGAGTGCAAGGTCATATTAGCTATGAGTGCTTTGAATACTGCTCTTGTACAGGTGTTAGAATCCCAGTAAATCGACTCGGAGGATGAGCTGACGGAGTTATCCTCTGACCCTCCATTAGCTCTAAAACATCATGTTAAAGGTGGTGATTCATACCCTAATCCCTTGTGAGTTTTGTGATAGTAATCATCAAGTTTTCCTTCCAGAACATAGGCAGGTTTAGGAGGTGTCTTCCGTCCTTTGTCAAAATTTAAACCTTCTTTGCGGGTGAAGTCGTATCCCATTTTCCTTATGAGATATCGCGTTATTGGTGTAAAGTATGAGAATTGGGGAGCTCTTTCTTCTTTTTCAGATTCTTCCCAAAAGGTTTGCAGTGGACCTTTAGTTTTCCTAAAGATGATGCTTTTTTGACCATTATTCTTAGTCGGTACTATGAAGACTGCTTGTGAAGATTTGACTTGTCGCCGACTTGTTACAAAAGATGATTGGATCGGCGTATGCAAACGAGGTTTAGCATACAATCGTGGAAGGGGATCTGATATCGTATCGGTGCTAATATCTGACGTATCTGGCATATCAGGGTCACATTCAACACATGATAAGTAAGCTAAATCATTATTACTATTAAATATAACTCTGCCGTCATTGTCCTCGGTATTGTTTACATCAAGACTATCAAAGCCGATTACGATGGGCTCAATGTCATTAAAGACAAACCCCTGCTCACAGTCAGACTCTGTGTCAGCCTCATAATCACTAGCAAGGTCCTTAACAAGTGATATGTTGGTAGGCTCACCATCAAGGTAATGGATATAATCAGTAAAGTAATTCTCCACTCCTTTGAATGGTTGCTTTTCCTTGACCATTGTTTTGATCTTTCCTCTCTCATCTACATACTTCATACATTGATGTAGAGTAGATGGAACAATCAAATTATTATGTATCCAAGGTCGACCCAGTAACAAATTATAGGATGTCTCTGCATCGGTGACATAGCAGGTGACATCCATCCTCAAGTCTCCCATTTAGCATTTGAGCATGATCTTGCTAAGGGGACGAGTGTTGGAAGTATTGATCCAATAAATCATGGTACCTGTTGCCAAAAAACGATGAAGCGGGACCCTAAGGTGATGCATGAGTCTTAATGGTATGATGATCAAAGAAGACCCATGGTCGACCTGGATTCGGTCTACCTGAATGGAGCCAAAATATCTCGTGAAGTATAAGGGTCTATCGTGCTTCAGGTTCTTCACGTGCATGTCTTCTGGGGAGAAGGTGATGCAAGGCATCGGTCCTTTAAAGACTTGAACGCACATCCCTACTGACGTGTTTGCTTGATTCGGCGGGAAATGAGCAAGAAGTGACTCATTGTCCACCAACGCTTCACGCAAAGCTTCCCTAGTTGACCAGGAGAGACGTAAGAGCTCAAACAAGGTAATCTTTACCGGGATGTTGGATAGCTAAGCTAGAACATCAAATTTAAAGGGGCCCTTTGAGGTCTCGGGAGCATCCTTCCTGAGTGTCTTGTTGTAATGAAGTTCCTTCGTCTTAGGGTCGTTGGATGGTACTTGCGTCATTAGTTTTAGTGACGCAACTACCTCTTCATGGTACTTCTTTAAATATTCTTTTCCGCCTCTGGTGCCTAATGCCTGTTCATGTTGCATGACAAATGTTAATTGCTCCTCACCAGAGCTGTTGAGGGAAGTAGTCTCTACCCCTCATTTGGGATACCAGATATAGCACTGCAGGATTTCGATTTTGATGAAGTCCACTGTTCATCTGTTAGTAGGTCAGGATGGACCCACATGGCTTCGCCTTTAGGAGTGGTGTAGGGAATCATGCCCTTCTCTTTCTGTGATGGGGGACGAGGTTCATGACCTGAGTCTCTGTCTGGGGAATTGGTTTTATGCTATCCTGGACTTGAACTTCGGCAAAGTCTCCAAATTGCAAGGCAATCATATTTGCAGATACCATCTTTTGATTTTCTCTGAGGGTCGGAACACCTCCCTCTAATAAAATATGTATCTTGTGTTTCAAGGTATAGCAGTCCTTCGTCAGATGATGCACCATTCTATGATACATGCAGTAGTTGGGATCGTTTGTTTTTGACCCTTCTTTAGGCTTTTTCTCTTTTGGGAGCTTAAGCCTATTCATCTTCATCAAAGATTTGAAGATCAGGACAACTAGGTCCTCCTTGAAGTCATACCTCCTCGGAGGACAACTATCAAACAAATTATTTTTCTGCTTAGGATAGATCTTATGGGTAGGATTAGTTTCCACCGCTAATGTGTCCTTTCCTTTTGATTGTTTCTGGTTACCCCCTTTCCTCGGGTGAGACTCGCAAGGTTCTTCAGCATCCATCCTCTTGAGCATATTCTTGACCTGTTCTCACTGTCACACCAAGTCTTTCCATGTGCGAGCTTTAACAGTGCCGATCTTCAAAAGTATATTGATGGAGAGATTATTTCTGCACATTTCAATGAGTGTGGCCTCCGAGACCTAATCACGAGAATGCAGTGATCGGTTCCTGAATCTTTTGACAAAGTCACTAACAGACTCCGTCTTCTTTTGTTTTTTTGGCTAGGAGAGCGGCCAAAGACACTTTTGATGGAGAGATTGTTTCTGGTTACCCCCTTTCATCATCAAAGAACATGGCCATGAAAATTCTCTCCAAGTCCTTCTAACATTTGATTGACCCAGGCTTCAATCTTCTGAACCATTCAAAAGCAACCCCCTTAAGGGTGCTAATAAATAACCGGGTCATGATAGGATCGTTGCCCGCTATATGCCTAGTCTGTGCCTAGAAATAATAGAAATGTTGCGAAGGGGAACTCTTGCCATCGAACTGCATGAGGTTGAGTGGCTTGAACTTTTTAGGATAAGCGACGGCATCCCATTCAGAAGGATAGGGTCTATTCACCCTCAGCTCCTTGAAGTTTCCTTGTAGCTTTAAAGCATCAAATTGTTTCTGGAAGTCATCCTGTTTATGGTCTCACTCTTTCGCGTGAGGGTTGGATTCAGCCTTATACGACTCATAATGAATTTTGAAGTTTTCTTCCTCCTCGTCCTCTTGGTTCTGACAGTTAGCTTCTTCAGCAGCGGGTGAAGGTCGCCTACACCTTGATCCTAAGCCATCGGTGGTAGCTTTCTTCTTTTTCTTTTATTTCTCTCCAAGAAGTTTCTCTATCATTACTTCCATGCACCTGATAGACTCTTGTTGTTGGAGGATAGTTGCTTGTTGTTCTTCCATTCTCCTTTTCGTATCTTCTTCATTTCCGGTCATGTGAGCACTCGTCTGTTCACTTTGATCAGTACTAGAAGGTTGAGATGTTGCGATGGTAGAGTTCTCAGGCTCTTCATTGACATCATCAGATATACCAAAAAGTCATCGATAGTCCAAAGGAATCATTACTCGCTACGGGTACGAGTATGTTGATAAACACCCTGTCCTTCAGTAAGCACTCCTCGTAACCCTGGGGAAAATTTAAGGTCGGAGGATTTAGAAGAATCGGTTAAGGCTTTGCCTTTGACTTTACCAACCATGTTAATCATCACTTCAATGTGACGATTCTTAGATACTTGCTTCTTGGGACAAAAGCGTCCTCTTCTAGATGTTAAAATCGCCGATGGCTTAGACAATCGTTTAAAAACCGTGAGTTTATGTGCCGATTCACAACACCGAGAAAGTACTACAGAGATAAGTTTCTCATAACAGCAATGAGATTTCATCTGACTCATGCTACATTTGCATGTGAGGTAGTCACGAAGATCCATGATGGAACTACCCCTAGTCGATTCTGGCAATTAGTTTTACCTGAGTGAGACCCTCTAAATGATAGAGGTTGACGAGCTTTGTTAGTTGTACAAAATTCATCATTCATCTGTTTATGACGAGGTTGGTTGGTTGAACGAGTTTGATACATTCACCTTCTCATTCTTCTATCAAATCGAGGTTCGTTCTTCTGACAAGCTTGAGTTTGTTCAGCTAGAACACCCTCTTGAGTTGGTCGAACTATGCATTGAGAGCGAGGTTTATTTTTTGAACCTGTTTAGGTGCAGGGATGAGGTTTGTCATTTTGATATTCCTCCACCAATTGACCCTCAGCAGACATATTGGCCTCAAGTTGGTCTCCTTTTGCTCGATAGTGGAAGATGTCCAACGAGACTAAGGCTCGAGCCTTTCGACGAGCTTAATTCTATCATCGATGTTGTTGTGCACGTCTTAAAAGTGGATAAACAACTGATCTTGCCGAAGTCAAGACTGAGCAAGGTTTAACAATAATAGCCAGAGTTTGGCTAGGTTGATCAGTAGAAACCGAAGTTCGGTTAGGTTATTTGATAACCCACTTCTTAGCCCGACAGTTAGTTTTCAGAGCCTCCTCTTTGGGAGGAAAAGATTTCTCCTCGAGACTAACTCGAATTGAATCATCAGAAGCTACATAGGCTAAAGTCTCATAAGAGACTCTACGACACTTTCGTTCCTTCGTGGGACTCGAAGTTCCAGGCAAGAGGAACTCCTCATATTTGGATTAATCAAACTCGATGATAAGAGTTTCGATCTCGGTTCCCACCTTGATCTAATCTGATTGCGCCACTACTAGTTCATTCGAAAGAACAACTTCTCCCACTGTAGTCGCCATCTTTTGTAGGGTTGAAAATTTAAAGTTGATTGATTCTTATTTTAAGAATGGGTTCTATCACTTGGTAAGAACCTTTTACAATCACTCACTCTCTAGATTACAGAGGAAGAGAAGATAGATTTGACTTCTCTTTTATGTAAGGTGTGTTCTAGGTGGTGAGAGGATGCTTCACTCGATGTTTGAGTCGAGATTGTTTCCCGTTGATGATCAGAAACAAATAGAAAAAGCATCTGACAATGGCTTTGGCTACAAGAACTGAGTTTCGGGTTTTTTCGCTTGTGCGTAAGAGCTTCCCTTGAAATATCTAATGATCCCCCTTGTTCATAGCTTCTTGCAGATATTTATAGATCTTTAGCACAAAACTAATGTACTACAATCATAGGGTCGTGGGCGTAACCGACTCCTAAGATATAACCCACATGGCTGACTGGGTCTTCGTGGTCGTTACAACCTGATTTAATGTGGGTCACGAGCTTTGCTATGTTGGTGAAACTAATCCTTGATGTCGAGCCTCGCTGAGTGCTGAGCCTCATCTTTAATGTCGAGCCTCGCTGTATAGCGAATCTCATCTTTGATATTAGGCCTCACTGCGTTGTGAGACTCATCTCTAATGTTAGGTCTCGCTACGTGGTGAGCCTCGACTTTGATGTCGAGCTTTGCTTTAGGGCGAGCCTCGTCTAAAAATGAGTTTTAATGCTTTCGGGAAAACTTCTGAATGACGTTTGTCTTCACGTGTGATTCTCATCTTCCTTCTGGCATTTTTCAGTGTCTATAAGGACTAGAAGGCGTTTTGATGCAGACTTAGAGAGTGGTTGCATACATTTCACGGCAGTTAAGGACTCATGAGCAGAACTATCCCACGCATGATTTGGAGTTGGCAGTGGTGATATTCACACTTAAGACATGGAGATATTATATTTATGGAGTTCAGTTCGAGCTATTCACCAACCATCAGAGTTTGAAGTACCTCTTCTCTCAGAAGGAAACTCAACCAGAGGCAGTAGTGATGGGTCGAATTCATTAAGGATTATGAGTTTGCACTTCAGTATCATCTAAGAAATGAGAACGTTGTAGCAGACACGTTGAGTAGGAAGCGTCATCATGACCTTATAGCTGTGAGGCTGCAATCCAAGGCAAAACCCGGATTATCAAACCTGCCAAGTACCAAACACTATGCTACGACATATCTCACCATCACAGTAACTATCTGCCTAGTGGGAACAATAAATAGGTAAATGTACCGACAGGCAAATAAAAGAAATAGAACAACAAAAGCAATTAAGAGAAGAGTTATCAATGAGCCCAATAAAAATAGAATAGAAGTATCTCTGAATCTGAAATAAACCTCAAATATAAAGAGTCAAATAAAGTATCACTATGGCTCTCAACCTTTACAAAATGAAATAAGAGTCTAGAGTCTAAACATAATCAACTAACTGTGGAGTTCTGACTAACTACTACATAATAAATAGCTAGGTGAGATCTATGCAGAAATTTCATCAACCTGTGACTCTCCATGCACTGAACTCGCTGCCTGAAGGGGGAAAAACAACGAGCGTCAAAGTGCTATAGCGAGAACATCTCCACCTCTCCCCAGGGGAAGGGGGTAGGAGTATATAGAAAATATAGAGAATACATAAGTATAGAATCATTCATATTAATCAACTGGAGACTAGTATTTAGGAGTCCACAACACGAGAGTTAGTACGTCAATAAGGAAACCCTCATGTATATACCATGTCTCAAATTGTGACTCCTTAAATACTATTTCCAAACTCCATGAATGAACAACAAATAAATAGATAATACTCCAAACCTCAAACATCTAAAACAAATATCTCATCTTGATCTACACTCGGGTAGATGGATCTAACATAAAAGGAACTCATCCAAACAAAAGCCAACCAAGTACCATGTTGTGTAAGTCATGGTCTCAGAGAAAGTACCCTACTCATGGGTATTCAAATATGGAAACCAATTTATAATTTATATTAATTACAAATGTGCATCTCTTATACATTAGCGATACTCTTGTAATATTCTTACTCAATCGCTCTGCGGCAATAGGTTTTATCTCCTTATCCCAAAAATATAATATGACGATACTTTTATAATACTCTTACTTAATCGCCCTGTAGAAATAGGTTTCATCTTCCTATTCTGGAAATATAATATGATGATACTTTTGTAATACTCTTACTCAATCGCCCTGTGGAAATAGGTTCCATCTCCCTATTCCGGAAACATAATTTGTGTATTTTTCTTATTTATCATGTTAACACATTATATTTTAAACATACGTGTACTTATCTTGGAGTATATGTCCATATCTGGTGTTTACTGATATTTTAGATGTTAAACAGCTCATAAACATTGTATCATAATAGTGCAAAGTCGAGAGACTCACTTGAAAAGCAAAACAACAAAGAAAATATGAACAGGCCAAAATACAGCTTGGCGGTCGACCGCGACGGGTTCCAGGGCCTATCCGAGCATCTGTCCTACACGTGCTTCCAGGTTCTAAAGATGTGATCATATATTGTATTCGTGGCGTGTTTGTATGGTGCAACCACATACATATAAACATGAAACTTGCGGGAAAAATAGGTCTACAGCAGATAAAATCTTCTGGAAACAATTCACATATGTAACATGATGATTTGCAGTAAATTGATATTCAAAATCCTAAATCATGCATGAAAACTCAAAATGAAGAACAAAATCTCTTTCTTCACTTTAAACAACGTTTTAAATCATTCTCAGATCTTAGAAACTTCTGTAAGTTCATTCTTAAACTTTGTAACATGAAAAAACCTAGTCTTTATACATATAATATAAAAGAATTGACTTTTATTCATAAACTAGTCAATTTGGCTCTATGAAACATGTTAAAAATTATTCAAAAACATTTTTAAAACTAGGAGGGGAATTAGCATATATGAACTCGCCTGAAACTTGTAGAAAAACGTTTTAGGATGCCAAGCCAAAGCAGATCTCCAATCCAAAAGCCAAAATCACCCAAAAAAACCACTTGAAAGCCTCTAATATTCTCGAAGAATCAAATTAAGCTTTGTGGAGGTTTGGTGGCTATTAGGGTTCATAGAAAACTAAGAAAATTGTTAAAAGTTTGATATATAAACCAGGAAAAATAAATATGGGCTTTAGAAATCCGAAACCAACTCAAAACAGGAGAAACTTTCTACAGGCCTCGCGGTCGACCGTGACGATCGACCGGATTGGGAAATTCCAATTCTCATGATTTTAGTCGTTGTGCATGTTTCGACTCTTCTCTTCCTCACGAATGAACTTATTTATACTCAAAACGTATGGTATACTACTCATATACCATTTAACTGTATTTATCAAAACAAAATTCCATATATCATGATCAATCAATCATATATATATATATATATATATATATATATATATATATATATATA
>BQKN01060340.1:85229-96474 GCA_022839385.1 Asparagus kiusianus
GTAAAACAATATATAGGAGCCAACTAAACCCGACCCGAAACCCACAATCCCGAAATGAAAGAAGCCAGAAAACCCCGATGAGTCGACTCATGCCTTATCATGGGTCGACTCATGGTCATGGGTCGACTCATAATTTTTATGAGTCGACTCAGCAGAAGAAAAATGGGAACAGGACACGATATCATGAGTCGACTTATGACAGGCGTAAGTCGACTCAACCTGATCAGTCGACTCATGACATGCTATGAGTCGACTCATGGACAAAAATCTGCATACTTCGATTCCTTTTGTACACGATTTGCAAACTTGCAACCCATCCTCATACCTGAGGCATATACACATCCTCATAAGCTCAATTATCATTTTCCATGCATGACCATGCAGCAAAGATATAATATATATATATTAAATATCTTTATTCACTCGTATTCACACTTATAAGTTGTCAAAATCAACGGGGTCTTACATTCTTCCCCCCTTAAAAGAATTTCGTCCTCGAAATTCAGAAAAAATCAAATCTAACTCATAAAGATACTAGAAAAGCTTGTCAAGGGTCTAATCCAACCCGCATACATACACATCTTGAAATATTTACTCCTGATAAGATATAGGGACATTTATATTTAACAGTCCAGGATGATTATATTCCCACTCAACCCTTAATCGAATGGAACTAGTACGTCGGGTGAAAAATCCAAACAAGGAACCCCCCATATATATACCATGCGTTCCATAAGATTATGAATTTAGCGGAAATATTATCATTCTAGTGTTAAATCTAAATTTAACCACACATAAAATCACACACATAATCATACATATCAATTCACTTCCTCAATAGGTGTAGGATGTCGCGCGACATAATACGTTTGCGCTCCCGAAAATCATCTGCGATGTCTACACTTAACCATCTAAAATGTAAATACTCCCACTTAACTCCTAACCAAATGAAACAAGTACATCGAGCGAAAAATCCAAACAAGGAACCCCTCATATATATACCATATGTTCCAAGTACTTAGGAGATAAGTGGTACTACCCTCATTTTAGTGTTAAGTATAAATATCGGGATATATATATAAATACACAATAAAAATTCACATTATACAAATTTTAATTTATTTATCCGCTCAAACAAGTGTGGGTAGTCACGTCGCATGCCCTCCTTGCGCTCCCAAGAAGCTTCCTCAACTCCACATCGGTTCCATGGAACCTTCACCAAATGGGATCACCTTGTTCCTGAGTCTTTTGTCTTCTCTAGCAAGTATAGACACTGAAATCTCAATAGAAGTCAAACCATTCCGAAACTCCATCTCAGGTGTCTCCAACACTCATTGTTGCTCCTCATCATGCAATTGTTTCCTAAGCATAAAAACATCAAATACATCGTGCATACTAGGCATCGGTGCTGGAAGGTCTAGTCTGAATGAAACGGTTCCAAAAGCTCCAAAATCCAGAGCGTTCCAATGTATCTCAGTTCAAGCTTTCTCCGCCTTTTGAATTGTTCAACGTCTTTCATAGATGATACTTTCAGCACAACTGACTCTTCAAAGCTGAAACTCTAATTTTCCTCGTCTTTTATCTGCATAGCTCTCTTGCTGACTTGAGCGGCTAGAATATGTTTGCTGATCAAATGTTTCTTCCTCAGTAATTTGTCTCATAAGCTCTGGTCTAAGTATTAAGTATTTCCCCGGCTCTACCCAATGTATGGGCGCTCTGCAAGGCCTCCAGTGTGATGCTTCATACGAGGCTACACAAATTGTTGCTTGATAACTGTTGTTATAAGCGAATTCTATCAGTGGAATATGATTCCTTCCGGTTGCCTTGAAAGTCATCGATACATATCCGCACCCTGATCCTCCATTATCTAATTTACTCTTCCCGTTTGACCATCTGTCGGTGGATAAGATACATTACAGAAATATAAATCTGTTACTCAAAAGGAAATCCTGGAAACCCTTCCAAAAATGCAGAATGAACACCGAAACCTCAATCTGATGTTATCGTATCTGGAACTTCATGAAGTCGAATAGTCTCTAGAATAAGTATTCTTGCATACATCTCCGCTGTATAGTTAAGTTAGTCCTTGCAGGAAAACATATATCGACTTCATCAGTTTATCCACTATCACCCAAATCGAATCATTCTCTTTCTTTGATTTCAACAATCCCTGCGACAAGGTCATCAAACTGTCCGTCTACTCTACTCCGAAATAGTCAAAGGTTGACGTGATCCTGCTGGTCTCTGATATTCTGCTCTTACTTATTGACAAGCAAGGTAGTTAGCTACATAAATCTGAAATTTTCCTATGAATAACACTTCATCCAAAAGTGTCTCTTTAGGCTCTTGTACATCTTAGGGGTCCTTGGATGTACTGATTCGCGAACTCGTAGTCTTTCGAAAAACTCAATTCACCTCCTTTGTCTCTGGTTGATTTCCTTCTGGGAGAAAAGATACTTCAAATTCTAATTGTCTGTGACATGTGAATAATTCATACCGTACTTCATATAAGTAAAGTTTCCATGACTTCATTGCAAATACCACTGCTGCTAACTCCAAGTCTTAAGTGGAAATATGTCTGCTCATACGCTCTAGCTTGCTACGCGACATATGTTATTACTCTCTAAGTCTGCATCAAACGTCTCCTAACTCTGACAATAATGTATTTGTGTAGACCACAAATATCCTGGATAAACTTCCAATAATAATCGGCCAAACTAGAAAAGTTACAAATCCCTATTTCCGCCGTTGGCGGCTCCAAGTCAAGAACTGCTACAACCTTAGCCGGACCGACTGCTATGCCCTCTCTGTTGGTGACATTGCTTAGAAATCCAACTTCTGAAAATCAAAAATTCGTATTTTCTGAACTTGGCATATAACTGATTCTCCTGCATAGTCTTTAAAGATAACCGTAGATGCTGCTCATGATTTGCTCCCGGCCGCGAATAAGTGAGAAAATCATCAATAAGACTATCACGAACTGATCCATGAAGGGACAGAAAACTCAGTTCATAAAATACTTGAGTACAGCGGGTGCATCGGTCAACCCAAATGGTGGGAACAAAACTCAAAAGATTCACATCGAATCAGGAAAACACGGAGTTGGGATAATCATTCTCTCGAACTCGCAACTACAATAAATCCAAAACGAAAACAAATCTTCGAGAAATGCTGCGCTTTGCGCAGCTGATCGAACAGGTCATAAATTCTATCAAATCTGAAAAGTGACATGCCCAACTACAAAAATCAATAAACAAATGCATATTACCGTCCTTCTTCTTCATGAAGAGAACTGGCACTCCCTTCGGAGAACGATTCCGATGAATAAAACCCTAAGCTAACAACTCGTCCAATTGGGTCTGAAGCTCCCTCATCTCAGCTAGTGTCATGCGATAGGGTGCGCGGGATATCGGGGCGGTGCCCGGCTGCATCACAATGCAAATCTTAACCTCTCACACAGGAGGTAACCCAGGTATGCCCTGAAAGACATCCTGACAATCTGAGACAACTCTAGTCTCCAACAAATCTCAACCTCTCACACAGGAGGTAACTCAGGCATGTCCTGAAAGACATCCTGGCAATCTGAGACAACTCTAGTCTCCAACAAATCTCAACCTCTCACATAGAAGGTAACTCAGGCATGTCCTGAAAGACATCCTGATAATCCCGTCACATCTCCTCATCGATGAACACCAGGAGTGACTCCTCAAAACGATTGCTCTGAGAAGTGGCCACAATCATCTCGGACCCATTGGACGCTCGCAATCTGGCTATCTTCGTGAAGATAATCAGGATGACAACCAATCCATAACAAGGATAACATTAAACTCGGACACATGCAACACTATCAAATCTATGACAAACTCCGACTCGCCTAGACTAATAATACACATCCTATAAACGCTCTCCAGAAGCGCTACCCCACCTAAAGGGATGGACAACCAATGATGGAAGGTCTAGAGGCTGAGCTATGATTGGGAGTCTAGTCATAAAAGCATACGAAATGGAAGAACACGAAATTTCCGACTCTAAAAGAATACGGGCGGGAAAAGGATTGATGAGGGACGTACCCTCCACAACTGATCTGCTTGCTCCATCATCATGCGGAACTACTGCATATATTCCACCAGTGGATAAAAACTGCTCTGCTGCTGGTGTTGGAGAATACAGTACGATCTGTCCCTGGGGAACCTCTTGAACTGCTAGAACACGCCCCTCAATCTTCTGCTGCTGCTGATTCGGACCATTTTCCTTCTGATCTCTTGTTGATGCACTGCGGCACTCTAATGCCTTGTGTCCGACCTTGCGACAGTTAAAACAAGTTCCCCTGAACTTGGCCTGCTGTGGAGCTCTCGGATCCTGTTGGGATTTCTTCTTATGAGGGCCCTGTTGCTGCTGTAGAGGTCCAGACAAGGGTCTCTTGTTCTTACCCTTGTCTCCAGTATGCCCCCTCTTAGCACTTCCTTCCTTATCCTCCTGAAACTTAGCCGTCCCGGTATCTTGAAAAATGGTGGTTTTAGCTGCTGATGGTGGTGCAATATGATTCGCCACAAGCTCCTCGAGTGCTGCTACCCTAGCAACTAAGGGAGCCATAAGATCTATCAGATACTGGGGAGCCTGCTGCGGCTCAGGTAGTGTCTGATGCGGCTCGGGTGAAGTTTGTTGCGGTTCAGCCTGAACAGGTCTCCGGGTATGTGGCATACCAAAATCCGACATCTGAGCATATAACAAATAGTTCATGAGCCAAGGTAGATATATATATATATATATATATATATATATATATATGTATATATGCATAACGTATCACCATACGATTTTCACAATATACAGTATTCACACAAATACTTTAAGTGAAAATAATAATCATAAAAAAAAAAATTTCTCAAAATTTTGAGATATACGCATATATCGTCCTCACTAATACTAGGAAATCCTTAGCGGACTCTATACATGAATCCTAAGAAACTCTAACCTAGCTCCACGACTCGACACAGGATGATCCTAGGAATACTGGAACTAGAGCTCTGATACCAACTGTGACGCCCCTGGGTTCACGCAAGGCTGCAGTCCGAGGTGAAACCAAGAATGTCAAACCTGCCATGCACCACACCGTGCAATAACATGTTTCACCATCACAATTACTATCTCTCTAGAGGAATCAACAATAGGTGTAGGTACAAAGCAAGTAAAAGGTTTTACAACGAGTACTTGATGAAATGATGGAACATAGAATTAACACATCTCCTCAACCAAGTAAACTGGAATACATAGTCAAAGTCTGAAATAAATAACAAAAATCTGGAGATCTCAACATGTCTCAAAGTACATAATATCTGATACAGGAAACAAGGCACACAGCCTTTACAACTCTAGAACATAAACCTTTTAAGTCTAAAAAAATGTCTCAAGTGGAGTACAAAATAAAATATAACTAAAAAGACAGCTGAAGCTAAAGTGCATCGCCATCAACCTGCGACTCTCCGGGCTTCTGACTCGTTACCTGAAAGGGGAGGGACAACGAGCGTCAAAGCGCTAGCGAGCAACATCACAACCAACCCCCAGGGAAAGGGCTCGTTGTATACAGAAAATACAGTTATTACATAATAGTATAAAATCATTATTCTAATAGCAAATGGGTTTTGGTACTTAGGAAATTACAATACGAGCATAGGTACGTCGAGCGAAATAATCCAAACAAGGAAACCCTCATGTATATACCTTGTATCTCAAATTGTAAATCCCTAAATACTAAACCTGAGATCTAATACAAGAAACAATAAAGGAAACGAATACAAACCCATCTTTACCGATAAGTGAAAACATGACAAGGCTACCGCAAGTGTCATGTCAAACTCACATGAGTGTTATGTCCAAAAACGATTAAGTGTTCAAAACATAGACTGAATATAACCGTTGTCCAACACGTGGTCCGGATGTGACCGTTGTCCAACGCTTGGTCCGGGTGTGACCGTTGTCCAACGCTTGGATCGGGTGTGACCGTTGTCCAACGCTTGGACCGGATGGCAAGGCATATCCATCATGAGGATATAAACAGCAATGTATGTCCAACACGAGGACTAAGCAAAACGAATGTCCAACACTAGGACTAAGCAAAACGAATGTCCAACACTAGGACTAAGTAGCTTATAGTCCAACACGAGGACTTTGCATGAACCATGAAGTCATCATTAGTAATGGGGTGTCCATTCAACTCTTGTACGTGCTTTGCCGTACATATCTAAACTCGTATCATATCAAGTCATCTTACATATATATCATATGTGTTCAAACTATGTGTTCGTATACAGCAAGTGATTAAACAGAAAACAAAAGGGAACAGGAAAAACTCAGATGAGTCGACTCATGCTCATTTATGAGTCGACTCAGCAGAAGGAAAAAGGCAACGGGGAACGACTTCGTGAGTCGACTCATGCTTAGTTATGAGTCGACTCATGACTTGTAGGTCGACTCGTATACTGACTAGTCGACTCAACAGAAGCAAAAAGGAAACACCACAACACTTCGTGAGTCGACTCATGACAGTCATGAGTCGACTCAACCTGATGGGTCGACTCATGATGAGTCGTGAGTCGACTCACGGGCTGAAATCTGCATATAACATAAGTTGAATTCGTTCGTCTCGATCTATATTTCCATTATACTGATCTATAACTCCCTAACTATCATTGTTAAACCATGAGGCAGTGAAAAGTTCATACATAGCATGAGAAACGAATACTTGCATGTTAAATCTAACATTTAACCCCTAAACATGAAAGAGGGCATTTAAACAAAATAAAAACTCATATTTTTATTCCTTAAAAATATTTCCAGATCTGGGTTTTCTTCAAAAACGTTATTGGGATGATTTAAAATCTGAAATACATGATTTCTAGCATTCACCCTAACAAGAACATTGTTTTATACTTGAAAATAAGTCTTGGGCTCAATAAAACTCATGAAAAACTATTATAAACTAATAAAAACATGGGAGAGAGGTTTGGTGAGATGTTACTCGCCTCAAATGCGAAGAATAACGATCCCCCTCGCTGCAATCCACAAGAAGCTGCTGAAATCCCCCTTGAAACGCCCCAAAATCTCCAAGAGCACCTAGGGTTTGAGAGAGAGGAAGAGGGGCTAGGGTTTCTGGGGAGATCTGAGAGGAATGGGTGTTTTTCGGGTGTAAAACAATATATAGGAGCCAACTAAACCCGACCCGAAACCCACAATCCCGAAATGAAAGAAGCCAGAAAACCCCGATGAGTCGACTCATGCCTTATCATGGGTCGACTCATGGTCATGGGTCGACTCATAATTTTTATGAGTCGACTCAGCAGAAGAAAAATGGGAACAGGACACGATATCATGAGTCGACTTATGACAGGCGTAAGTCGACTCAACCTGATCAGTCGACTCATGACATGCTATGAGTCGACTCATGGACAAAAATCTGCATACTTCGATTCCTTTTGTACACGATTTGCAAACTTGCAATCCATCCTCATACCTGAGGCATATACACATCCTCATAAGCTCAATTATCATTTTCCATGCATGACCATGCAACAAAGATATAATATATATATATTAAATATCTTTATTCACTCGTATTCACACTTATAAGTTGTCAAAATCAACGGGGTCTTACACATCGTCAGCTTTTTGACGAAGGAGGACCGTGTTTCTTGCATATTTGGGGAGTTCATCCTATTTTGAGGGGAGTTTCATCACCTCCAAACTCATCCCCTATTTCTTTTCAAATTTAAAGGCATTTATTGGATTTCTAAACCTAGTTTATGTATAAAGATTACTTCTTTTTGAACCTTATGATATAACAATCAATATTTTTGATTTAAAAAGACATAATATGGATTTCCAGTTTTAGGTTTAGGATTTGAACGTGATTTAACATTTTTGATAAAAGTTAGTTGTTTTCATGATGATCTTACACATATTAATATGTTAGGGTTTTAGATTTATTTTCCAAATTTGTATTCGTCACTTCATGCAATAGAGTAAACCCTAATATACCTTAAGCAATTTTTAATACATGGGTCTTAGTGAAAATTTTCTTTTTTTCATAAATTTATGATAATATTAATTTATTGTAGAAATATGTGTTTTTACATCTCGTCGGTTAACCAATCAAGGATGATCAGTCGACCGATGACTTGTTAGCAAGATGTGTGAGTGCTCTGATCGGGCCAAGGACCACCAGTCGACCGATCAAGGCTATTGTGCACATTTTATGCAAGCCATCAGTCGATCGATGGCACATGATCGATTGACTGGTCTGGGCTATGCTGCACGTATTAGTTTTATTTCACATGTTTTGTTCACACACACGAAGTACGAATCACACATTGATATATGTGCGTTGTATACGAGGGTACGCATATTGGAATTTGAGCACGCACGAGCGTTTGGTAGTACGTTCCCTTTATTTTGCATTTTTCATGATAGAGAGTGGCGTATACTGCATTTTATGATAGTTTGGATGCTTGAGTGGGATAGTTGGAACTCCGTAATGAGACCGCGGGGGACTACACTCAAAGTATATTAGTTGGTATTCTGCAATGAGACCGCGGTAGACTTTACTCCATGTGCATTATTGTTGACACGCCTATTTCTACAGGGCAATTGAGTATGGTAGGTGATATCACAGAATATTGTGAGCGCCTTACTCAGCATCATTAGTTTCTGTTAGAGGATCATATAGATTTATATTCATGCTCCCATGTTACTTACCCCGAGAGTAGGGCATAAGACTGAGGTTGTCATACACACACGTATACTATGCGAGGTTTTTTTACAGCAATTATTATTCTTGTGACTATGCCACATACCCGAAGGTAGTGTGAGATATTTGACGTGACTTGTATTGGATGAGATTTGGTAATCTGTTGTTCTTTTATTTATTTTTTTATTCATAGGATATGGAGTTGGGATTTAACGATTCACAATTTGAGACATGGTATATACATGAGGATTTACTTGTTTGGATTATTTTGCTCGACATACTAATTCTCGTGTTTTGGATTTTTAAATCTCTATTTCCTCTTAGTTCAAGATAGATGATTTATATATCTATATGTACTAACTTTTATTTTCCTACACCTAACCCCTTTCCCCAGGGTCGGTGGAGATGTTATCGCTAGCACTTTAAAGCTCGTTGTTTCCCCTCTTTTTAGGCAGCGAGTCAAGCGTACAGAGAGTTACAGGTTGATGGAGACTCGGTTTAGCTCATTATTAGTTATTTATATTAGTAGTTTATTTGTGCTCCACAGTAGTTATGATATTTTTTGAGACATTTAGAGTTGTATTTTATTTTGGAAGGTTGTGTGTCTTAGTACTATTTTAGTAGACTCTTATGTATTGAGATATTTCATCAATGTTTCAGACATTAGTTGTACCTCATTTATTTTAGTTGGAATATGATTAGTATTATTTTGATATCTCTTTCCTTTATTATATTCATTACGTTTATTATCGTTATTTTATTTGCTTTGTATCTACACTTGATTATTGTTGATTCCACTAGAAAGATATTACTGTGATGGTTAAACATATCTTTACATAGTGTGGGTGCATGGCAGGTTTGACATCATTAGATTCACCTTAGACTGTAGCCTTGTGCGAAATCAGGGGCATCACATTTTGTAAATGAACAACTTCTATAAATCAAGTCTGTAGTATGATTTGCAGACATTGTGATTTATATGGATACGAAAGAGCTCCCTTCTTATTGATCATAATAGGATAGATCCTATTTTTTCTACTAGATAAAATATTTCCACTAGGATGATCTATATCTATTCAAGTATTATCTTGCTTAGATCTTTAGGAGGTGCATTGTAAATGAAAAAATTAGAAGTATTTTATCATTTTCTCATGAGCAACCCTATATGTACCACTTTGGTCCAAGAAAAACTACCAAAAGGGTTTTGTAATATGGGTTGTGTAGTCGTTCTTGTTTAAAGATGTCCTTGTGTTCTACAAGGCATGTAACGGTTATTAGTTTCTAGGAAGAATCACTGTGAGAAATATAATGCTCCTATGACCAATTCTCATGGTTGAACTTTTTGATGTATAGGGTACAGATTTCATGGGCACATTTCCCAATTCTTTTAAAAATTTATACAATCTATTGGCAGTTAAACACATGTCTAAATGGGCTAAAGCAGTTGCATGTAAAACCAATGACAACAAAGTGGCTATCAAATTTCTCAAAGTCCATATTTTTTTCTTGATTTGGAATACCATGTGAGATAATTAGTGATGATGGTGCATATTTTGTAACCGCTCTTTTAAAGCTTTGATGAGGAAATACTCACTTACTCATAAATTATCTACTGCTCATTATCCCCAGACCAGTGGACAAGTTGAAGTTACCAATAGACAGATCAAACAAATTCTAGAGAAATATATAGTAGAGTAGAAATAATTGGTCCATCAAATTGAGTGATGCTTATAGGCTTATTGAACTACATTCAAGATGTGTGTCACTTACTATTTAAATTCGAACATAGAACGATATGGGCAATAAAATAACTTAATTTTTATTTAGACCCAATAGGAAAAATAACAACACTCTAAGTAATAGAACTAGGAAATATTAAAAATGATGTATATATTAATTTAAAATTTTATAAAGACAAAATAAAGATTTTTTCAAGATAATGTAGTAAAACAAAAAAAGTCCACACTAGGACAAAAAAATGCTACTTCATAACTCAAAACTTCATATTTTTATTGAAAAATTAAGATTAAGATGGACCGGTTCGTTTATTGATAAACAAGTTTTCTCTCATGGAGAAATTAAGATATAGAATAAATAAAAATGGTAATATTTTCAAAAGCAAAGGTCAACAATTAAATCCATTTTAGAATTTTCTACAGTCAAAGAAGAGGTGTTGGTTTTTCACGAACCACAATCTTTATGAAAAAAGAACTTATTCTTCTCTACTTTGGGTAGTTTCTTTTTCTTTTATTAGAAAGGAAAAATAAGAAAAAGAAAAAAAACCAAAAGAAAGATATAAAATAAATAAAAGAAAAAAGAAGAAAAGAAATTATTTTGCTACATCATCCTCATGCAAAAGTTTATTGCAGAATTTTTTTAATTTTAATATAGTTCAAGGTTGACCGAACAAATATAAGTGCTTCATTTTCTATCTACTTTACTTTGTGCATCATATAGTTTGTGTTGAGGATAATGTAAATTTTAGATATGGGGGTGGGGACT